>PVIU01016137.1:0-46007 GCA_004026605.1 Ondatra zibethicus | reverse complement strand
AGTTATAAGAGTTAATAAGAAGCCTGAGCTAATGGGCCAATCAGTTTATAACTAATTTAGAACTCTTTGGGACTTAACGACTGCGGGGACCAGGTGGGACAGAAAACCTCAGACAACAGGGAATAAATGAAAAGAAGTTGGCCACCACAAGCAACAATTAGTTCCTAGGCAGCCATATACTTTCATAGCACTGATTCTGTGTTAAGAATATAAGCATGAAGGAAATACAGAAATTCATAATATTCTAACATGGATAATTATAGATTGATGATCAAAATCTGAGTCAATTTGGAAGAAGAATAGTGTTAGAGAACACAATAGTAAGGTTCAACATGTATACTGTTTCATAGAGAAATGCTTATACCATGAGGCCAATTGGAGGAAATGGATAAAAGTAAACTTTGATAACTTAAAGGTATGAAATGAGACCCAAGCACAAACTGACTAGCTCAAGTTTATGCATGGAGTAAGAAGGAAATGACTCCATTCTCTACAGCAGCCATAAGATGATACCTATGAGTATGGGTCTAGGGAGTGGCTTTAACAGAAAAGAGAGAGAATGTCAACCTGATAATAGCTCCAGTTGCTCATACAGTGTGCCACTTAAAAATGGAGGCATTCATTTCCGGCATTCATTCGTTTAAGAAGCCAGATGCTTATAAGAATCACCCTGATGAGCAAATGTTGAATAATAATTCAACACACATCAACATAAGTGAAGAAAGTATTAGATGGAGCAGTCAGCTGGCCCTGGAAAATAGTGGATGAGGAAGTAAGCTGTTAGGAAACAGGGTCCAGGAACTGGAAAATGCAAATTGTTTTGAAGGGATGATGTACCCCTCCTAGTGCTGTATCTTTGCCCTGACATCAAACAATTGACTTTTTAAAGGATTTTTAATCTATGTATGTATATGCATGTGTGCACCTGCATAAGTTTATGTGCACCATGTGTGTGCAAGTACCCATGGAGGCCTGTTGGCAATGCATTCTCTAAAACTGGAGTTATAGTCAGTTGTAAGGTGCCTGGTGCAGGTCCTGTGGACAAAATCCAGGTCATCTATAAGAGGACTCACTTTTAACCACAAGTGATCTTATAACCCCAACAAATGACCCTTAAAAATGAGAAGTAAAGCGGCTGACTGGATTCCTGCACTGATAAGAACATACAGACAGACATGCAATAAACATAATTTAAAGCTTTTTTTAAAGAAACTATTTATCTTAAATAAACAATTAGCACAGGAAATCCTGGCGAGTTAGATATATTAACTCTGTTGAGTATGAACTAAAGTAGGATAGTGAGTGAGAAGGAGACAAAATGAAAGCATGATAGTGACGAAATTTATGGTATATTGCCATGATCCCAGCATCATCATGACTCTGCCATCTGATCCCACAGGTCCTGTAAGAAATGGGTCCTCTGGCAACACAGGAAAGGGCATTTGTTTTGTGGTAGTGGGATAAGGGCATATAGAAATCGAACTGTGGGGTCCTGCAGAACACCAATATGATTTAATGAGAACAAGAGATTCACTTTTTTTTCCAAAATAGCTTGGAAAGTAGAAATTATAGAAAATGAGAATTTCCAGAGAAAGATAGAATGCAAAATGCTCAGAAAAAGACATTCGATGCTAGACTTTTGCAAAATGTTTATACTTATGATATTGAAGATAAAAGGTTATAGAAATTCAACATTATTACACCATATACCATACATTAAACATTTGTATGTCAAACTTTGGATAAAGTCTTCACATAACTATTTTACTCAATCCCCTCAATAACCTTGTGAAGCAGTTGAAGTTTAGGAAGGTACATAAATAGGCAGATTGTGGAATTTTCCCCATCAGTGGCTAGTAAACACCTGAGATTCTCAACATCTGTGGTAGTCGAGGAAGGATACTACATTTGTGAAAATCACAGAAGCAGCATAACACTATAATGAGAAAGAGCAATTTTGACATTGCTGCTAGAATGTAAAATGGAATGGCATTTTTCAGAATCCTCTGGCAACATCTATGAAAATTAAACGTGCATGCTAGAGACAGATTAAATATATATGCATCTTTTGATCCAGCCACCCCTCAACTGAGAAGGTATTTCATATATGGTACCAAAATCCTACTCTAGAAAATGTCTGAAAACAAATGGAATAGCTATCACTAGAAAAATGGTTGAATAAATTGTAGTCCATCAGTTATATTTAAAGTATGAGTATGCACCCATATCAGTCATTTAGATAGAGTTCTACAATGAACTGTAATGTAATTAAGACCAGGAGAGGAGAATATAAAGATGTGATACTATTTCTGGAAAGTAAAATTGAAACTAGACATCAACGTATATGTGCCCTATGTATTTTTGTTGAATGTCTCTGTAATTGTGTGTTTATGTGTGTTTTTTATTTACTAGTCACCATACAAGCAGTATTGTTAAGATTTAAGTTCATATCCACCTGATTCCAAAACTCCAATTGTTGACCACTGTCAAAACAAACAACCTCAGGTAAAAATCAAATAAGTTGGACGTTAAAAGCAGGCTTTTCCATTTGGCAGTGAGGAAGTCTCATGCGTCTACTGGTTTCAGTTGGGCACTGGGAATGTAGACAGACACTAATCGCAAAAAAGCAAGGGTGTGGGGAAGACATGTTATCAGTGAACATTGCTGATACATTAGAGATAATTCATCAATAAGCAATAAGTAGATTATAAGCTTGGTGGAGTAGCCAACAGCTAATATTAAGTTTTCTGGTCTCCATTGTGTCCATGAGTTTTATTGTTTGGGCTTTGTATCTCTTGCTGATTTTAAGACAGCCTTAGCCTACCTTCAAGTTAAGAAGAAAAAATAAAGGGAAGAGAAAAATTAGGTTTCGGAACATTCAGAAGGGGTAGGTCAAACAACTGTTTACTCCCACCTTTCCCAACTCTCTCTCCTGAGCCTTTGCTGTTTCTAAAAGACAAATTTCTTCTCTAAAAGATATGAGTGAAATAATTGATGCAGTCACCGATCTGAGGAAACCAGCTACCACCTCCACTCATCTCCATTCCTTAAGATTCTTCAATACCTGTGAAGACTCATAATAATGACAAGACATTAAAAGAAAACCCAAGTGTATGAGTAGAAGAAACTGAGGAAATAAATGTCATTTGGACAATGCACCTTGGTGACCATGACCCCTGGTTGATCTTTGAGAAGCCTTCTCTGTTTCTTGGGACCAATCAGCCAGGCCCCTTAATTGGCCATTCTCCTGCCTCAAGCCCTCTTCATGTAGAGTAAGATAGTCTCCTGGGCAGGCCATCCAGGTATATGCTCCCTTGTCCTAATGTACCAAAAGGGATAGAGGAATGACTCATGTCCTCTCCAGCATTCCCACTGTGCACCCTAAATAGAAACAGCTATCAGAAAATTCTATGCCCTGCTTTCCAGTGGAGGAAGTAACTAAGTAGGCCAGTGGGATGTGTGACTAGTCACTGCTCCTCCAGAGCAGGCTGCTCTCTTGCTAGCTCTCTCTTTTGTGAAGCTGTTCTTAAGCAAAACATACTCTACTCTCTACTGGTGTTATAACAAGTGGGGTATGCTCATTGAGGCAGGACTTCCCCATTCTACAGGTAAGTTCTCCATTCTTTGTCTTCTCTGGGGACCCACTGAGGTAAGGGAAGTAAATCTAATGGACAAGGGGTACCTAGAACGTCATTATGGTCTCCCCTCAGAGTTATGTGCATTCGCCATCCCAGCACAGCCAACAATGAACTAAAACTGTGCTTAACCATCATTTGACTCCTGTGTCCAACTTGTTACAGAGTCAGAATGGACAAAATGGGAAGCCTCCAAACTTAGGATAGACAACACTAATTTTGCCATTAATCACCATAGACTCTACCCTATTCCCCATTAATTAGAATAGACTCTTTCCAGTTCGCTATGCCCAGCTAGTTTCTTCATGTGTTCAGAATCTCACTGCTAGGCCTGTAGCTCCCCTTGAACCTTAAAAAAGGTAGAATTTAACAAAAACTGAAGTAGTGATCTTTTAATCAAAACAAATCAATCTTTCTCGAATGTGTGCATGAGTCACCCAACAGTCTTGTTAAAACACTTTGTGTGGGCGTTGGATCAGTATTTCCCAAACTGAAGTGCATTTCGGAATCCCCAGGAGAATGTTGTTATTTTTCCAAATGCAGGGAGGAATTAAGTCACTGTTTCTGAGAAAGGAACACAGTAAATAGTATTTTTCAAATTTTCTCAGTTGATAACAGTGCACAGACAAGTTATGGGCCAATGATCTAAAATGGTGGGCATCTTTGCAAGACTTAAAGGTACATGACTAGTTCCTATGGGTTTTAAGTGATGAAAACTCTCTATGAAGCAAAAAGCAAAGCCAATGTCTTCAACTATATTAATAAAAGCAAATTCTCTAATTTAAAAAAGAAGCCAATAACTGTGACATATTTTTATGGGGCTGTACAGAAAGTTCAGCTCGAGTTGGTGGGCTGTATTTTCAGAGGGATACTGATATCATGGACTATGCCAAGAGTAGAGCAGACTATGAGAGAGAGGGACTCTCAAGCCTGGGCCCTGACATGGTGCATTGCCTTATCTCTGCAGTTCCTTCTGCTGTTGTAGAGGAAGGTGAGTGGAATATGGATAATGCCAATGATAATTCTTGGAAAGAAGCAGCATCGCTGGGAATACTAATTGAGCTGTTAGAACTGCAGTGATATGGAGATTCTGGGATGTAACAGGTTCCCAGGTTAATTACTTTATCTCAGGGTAGCTTTTGTCCCCTAATAGCCATTCGTGAGGACTTTTGCGTCAAAGCTAACATCTTGCAATTAATAAATTAGAAACCCATTGGAATCTATTAACTTAGTAGACCACCAGCTTCCACCAACCCCAAAGCTAGTAATGTCATCAGATAATGCCTGAGGCCTATAGGAAAGCTTCTCCCATCTTGCTGCAACCACCCCTGAAGAGTTCACTGATGTATTTTTAAATTGCTTTGATTCGTGGCTTTCTTTGTTTCACAAAAGTATAGTATTCCACGAAATTGCTTAATGCATTGGAACATGGAATTTGGGGTGACTTAAATCTGTGTTCTGTTGTTGTGGTCACTCATATTTGCCTCTAGCATAAATGATCTCATATTCTTTTTAAGGAGAGAGTTGTGTATTCGCATTGACAATATCCATCAAAAGACACAGGATGCTCAGATATTGTCGGTAACCTTGCAGATTGGTAACACAGGTGGCCACAGAAGGATAAAATTTGGATCAGACAACTTTAAACCAAGACGCATAGGTTTTTGTGTTTATACAACTGTTTATTTTTGCCAAGGTTGATTCTTCTGGAAAACTTTAATTTAGAGAAGTCAACATACATAAAAATACTATGGTCCTTTAAATGACTTCCTCAGGGTCTGTTCAACATTTAACGGTATCTACAAGGCCTTAATCTCCCTTTGCTGAATTAGGAACCATTCACAATCTGTTCATGCTTTGTTTATGCTGTGTTTAAGATTTAATGAAGATTTGTTACCAGTAGCCAGAAACATGAAAATCTAAATACTCTCCACTAAGAGATTCTAAATGACCCTGACTGTTTTGTTCTATAAGTAGTAGCAGCCCTAAGTAATGACTTGCGGTAGTTTCCTAACGCGGGGGATTAGAAACAACAAAAGAAACGATGCAAACAAATTAGAATAGAACTTGCCGTCTTGCCTGCTTGAATGCACAACCCCATGTGAAAACACACACGCGTGCATGCCCGCGCACACACCCCTATGCATTAGTTGAAACAGTGGCAACAGTATCAGAAAAGTAACCGAGCAGCACAGCCCCTTAAAATAGAATTCAGTTTGATTTAACACTTGCCATTTGTCTTATTACAATGCAAGTCTCACTCTCTGCTTCAGTGGATGGTATACAATGGGGTTCAGAACACAGATTTAAAGATCAAAAGCCTAATTTCTAATTCTAAGTCATGCTACTTAATAGCTGTACAACCTGTGGTGAGGGGTGCACCTGCTCTCTCTGAGTTCTATTTCCTTACTTGGGAGCTTAAGCGCTTCCTTAAAAAGGGGGCACATAACGCATCTCAGGTTTGTAGGATGAAATGAGTCCACACACAGTAAGAGCAAGCCAGGATGCCTGACAGCAGCTGCTTGGTAACTGGTAACTATCCTCACGATTTTGTCTCAGTACTCACAGAAAATAAATTATAGCCTTAAAGATGTAAAATGTAATGAACAACGTGCTGCCAGGGCCTCATCCAAAACTCAATTTTTAAAAATTCTACTAGTAATATAAACAAACACCAGCCATAGATTCTTTTGAGATCATTCCTATAGCATAAGAGCTTGCTCTGAATCTGGAAAGCTTGAACTCCTCCTTTGACCCTCCATGGCTGTATCTCAAAGGCAATGATGCTAGACATTTCCTTACTCTTCATGCCAACCAGTTTCTTGCCCCCTCTTCTATCTCTGCTCCCTCCTATCCTCTCCATGGCTCCCTCTCCTGGTGCCCTATCAGAATCCAGAGCTGCCCAATCTGCTTTGTCAATGTCCTCACCCTCGCTACTTGGAATCAGACAAGAGCCTAAGACTTTCTGGATCCATTTCACCTACAGCATCTCCTTTACTACTCAAGCAATACCAATCCTCAAGACACCATTAGCCTCATTTTATAGACTAAAAAACCACAAGCCCTATATCTTTTCTGAGATTTGCCAAAGACTGCATTGTTAATAATAAAGCCATGTGCTAGGTTTCTAAGGCCTGGTTTCAATCTGCTATCTCAAGTGACCAAATCATTGACCAGGTCCCCTCCCTGTCAGGACAAAATGACTAAAGTTTACCCTGGCAATCTTTGAAAAACATCTACTCTCCATTTCTGATTTTATTCAGCAATTGGAGTCCCTTAATTTGTGGACAGACTTCTCTAAGTGTAAAAATTACATAAAGTAAAGTGTTTGAAAGTATTTTACACCATGATTGAGTCATTAAAAAGAAGAGTCATTAATAATGCATTGACTTTGATTCCTCTTTCAGCCACTGGAGCTGTCAGTAAAGAATTTCTAGTCTCTTCTGAGGAGTTCAAAGTCATATAAGGGACTCTAACAATGAACAGGATTGTCTTAGTATTGTAAAACTGGGAAAACGGTTCTCCATGGAAAATGCATTTCGAGGCCATGGGCATCATTAATATTCTGGAAGGGTTGTGGCGAAAGGTTGGGATGGGGTGGGGGAAAGAGTCAGAGACAATGGGATTTAAAATAAATGAGAAACATCCAGCCACTTAAAGATCCTTTGCTAAACACCTCCCATGCCTTCCTTCCATCAATGCAGTAACATCCTTCCCCCATATCATTCCGGTATGGCTTTCTATGCTAGTAAATCTCTATTGATCTTTGTGGTCTGCTTAATTAAAAAAAAAAAGCTGGAATGTAAATGTGGACAGCTTTTAAGTATTAGGATGCACACCTTTTTCTCCCCTAAAAATACAAACCCTCTGTAACGATCGGATTCTTAAATTGACTCAGGTATTCTGGGCCTAGAGCCAAAGTCCATATGTTCCTAGCATAAAAACACTCCACGCTGATTCGGGTGAGTGTATCAACAGGCAGTAACTCTCCCAGACTCTGTCTGGGATAGAGTTTACAGACTACTTGGAATGGCAAAAGAAACAGTCTGCAATAAATACTGCATGTGATGCAGCATCCTCAGAACCAGAGGCAGTAGGAGCTGAGAGCAGAAATCACCAGGCCTTCTCCTGAGTAAGCTGTCAGGCACGGTAATCTGCAGGATGACTGACCACAGGGCTGCCAGGACCTCCAGGAGACTGGGGAAATGAAGGCCAAAATATTTACTAGGCTGGGGAAAAAAATCAGAGTCCCAAATGAGGCTGCCTCCATTCTGTTCTGCAGGCTGTGGCTTCCATCTGCAAATCTTCAACATTAAAGCTACACTTTTTCTTTCTTTCCTTTTTTCTTTCTTTCTTTCTTTCTTTCTTTCTTTCTTTCTTTCTTTCTTTCTTTCTTTCTTTCTTTCTTTCCTTTTGTTCTTTTCTTTAAAAACAGAGGAGCTCTGTAAGAATATACTGGGCCAGCACCTCACAATCATTAAAATTTCATTAACATCCACTTACAGACTTGTCATTTATTTGCTGCAAAACATTTCAGATAATGCTGAAGAAAGAGATAAATGAGACTTTTGTATGTTGGATCAGAAACAACAAAATTCATTCCCAGACTGGGGAGTTGTAGTCTAATCAGCTCAATCCATGACTCTAAACACGGTATTTATGAGGGATTCTGGAAGCCCAATGCTGGGGTGAATCTGAATACAACTAAGAAAAGAAACTGTTGAGTGAAGTTTAGGGATAAGAGAGGGACCTATGTGTAATATCATCACCACGCCCTTGATCACTGGCACTTTCAAAGCTTCAAATGCCTACTTAGGCTTCCAAATGACCAATTTTGAACACTTGGTGTGTTTGACAGAGAAGCCATATTTGAAATTTGAATGAGGACAGTTGGTAGGTCTTCTGTTGCTGTCTTGTAGATAATATATTAATTTTGGGGCTGTGGAGATAGCTCAGTCTGTAAACTACTTGTCACACAAGCATGCAGAAGGACCTCAGCTCAATCCTTAGCAACAATGTAAAATAATTTATCATGGCAGCCCTAGGGAAGCAGAGATAGATAGGTTCTAGGGTCCCGGGGTCTTGCTAACCAGACAACTTAGCTTAAGTGGTGAATCCTAGATCCAAGGGAGAGATTTATCATAGAAAACAAGACAGATAGCTCCAGAGGAATAATACCCATTGTTGACCTCCGGCTTCCACGTGTGTAGATGCATATATGTGCATGTGCACAACATACACACAGATATGCATGCACTCACACACACACACACACACACACACAGAGAGAGAGAGAGAGAGAGAGAGAGAGAGAGAGAATTATAAATACCAAAGCACAGAACTATAGAAAAGTAGGAAATAATTGTGTTTGATCCTTTGTAGGTAAAAAAGTGATATTATCCTTAATTTGTTTTGATTGGGTATCTTTATTACATATATGTGTACATGTATGTATATATATAAAATGTGTATTCGTTTATATTTTAGCATGCAAGTGAATGCACATGTGTGTAGGTACACCTGTTCCTGTATGAAAGGTAGAAGCCTATTTTAGCATTATCTTCCATGCTCCCTCTGTGTTATATGCTGAAACACCATCTCTTGTTGAACAAGCAAGAATGAATTTCAACTAGTTCAGCTAGCTAGACTGCTCCCAGATTCTAGCTCCATTTTGGTCTCCCAAGTGTAGTTCTACAGGAGGTGGCCACCATTTCTGTCTGGATTTTACATGGGTTCTGGTTATCTAAATGCCAGTCATTATACTTGTACAGAAAGCACTTTGCCCACAGCAATTTCTCCAGCTACTCAGTTGGATATGTCCTAAGTATCACTTTCTACATTCTCTCACACACACTCTCTATCTCTAATGTACATATTTTAAATTCCTAACAATTTTTTTTTGTTCAAAGAGTATTCCTGTAAGAATTATGCCACGCCATATTATAATAAACCTTCTTCTTCTTCTTCTTCTTCTTCTTCTTCTTCTTCTTCTTCTTCTTCTTCTTCTTCT
This sequence comes from Ondatra zibethicus, assembly GCA_004026605.1. Classification (NCBI taxonomy): domain Eukaryota; kingdom Metazoa; phylum Chordata; class Mammalia; order Rodentia; family Cricetidae; genus Ondatra; species Ondatra zibethicus. The sequence goes on along the minus strand of PVIU01016137.1, from coordinate 36,362 downwards.
TCTTCTTCTTCTTCTTCTTCTTCTTCTTCTTCTACTCCTCCTCCTCCTCCTCCTCCTCCTCTTCCTCCTTCTTCTTCTTCTTCTTCTTCTTCTTTTCCTTCTTCTTCTGTTTTTTGAGACAGGGTTTTTCTGTAGCTTTTGGAGTCTGTCCTGGAACTAGCTCTTGTAGACCACACTGGCCTCAAAATCACAGAGATCCACGTGCCTCTGCCTCCCAAGTGTTGGGATTAAAGGAGTGAGCCACCACTGCCCAGCTATAACTTAACATTATTATCTGAAATTTATATCATAAAAATGGCTAAATATATTGTGAGAACTGATCATATATAGGTTTGGTATTGAACTTACCCAAATTGCACTTTATAGATGCAATATATACAGTACTTTTATAGATAAAATATATAAATAGTACTATATAACAATAGATATAGATACATTATACAAAATCTGGCTGAGTTGTATGTGTATGGTTTTGGTGGTCATAAAGCAATGTTATCCAGACTCTAATTCACTATAGTCCAAGAATGCTAATTCTTGCTAAGTCTTGCTCTATCTCTGACTCTTCACATATACATATATTAAAGAAATGTTCCTTCAAAGACAAGCTTCCCTTCATCTAATGTTTGTTTATCAGACCCAAATCCTGTTTATCAAAGCTACATCAACACGTTCTTACTAATACTTGTCCCAACAGTCTATGTAGCAAGGAAGAAAAGAGAAGGTCTTTTTCCTTTTTCCAATTCTTTATGAACTATATTATATATGCAAAATTCATATGCAAAATTTATCAGGACTTAAATAATAGGCAACTGATGACTGGCCTCTTTTCACCAGGGTTTTATGTTTATATTTCTATGATTAATAATAAGGGTGGGTTTTTTCAGTGTGTTTATTGGGAAGGTGGAGGTATTTGAACCAGCTACTGAGAACCAAGCACCTTGGAATCTATACCGACAAGGGAAGGAAGGGCTAAGTTTTCAAACTATAGACATACATGTGGCTTATATAAGTACTTTATAATACATGATGATTACTTCAGAAGGAAGAGTGGTCTGTTTAGGAAAGTCTGTTTGTCAGGTAACAAGAGAGGGAAGAAAAATCTGAAAATCCTTTGAATTGGAGAGGAGAAGGTAATAAATGGTAAGACACCTCAACATCTGTGAGAGGCTATCTAACAAGCCAGTCTGGTATTACCTGAAGAATAATATCAAAGAAAGCACAACTCTGGTGTATGTGCTTTGTGGGATTGAATGAAGAATTAAAGGAACATGTTTAGATTAAGGAATGATGTACCAGAAATAATACTGCCAGCCTAAGCCCCAAGATTGCTACTACCTGGGATCTCACATGCTTAAAAAGAAAATGGAAGCAATGGGCTCAATGTATTGCAAATCAGGGAGAACTAGGTCATCCCATGGATGTTTCCATCTCATCCTGATGAGTAGCAATGGAGGCCTACTATAGTGCGAATTCTAATTGGTCTTAATAATAAAAACCTGGAGTCAGATATAGGGGTTAGTGCTCAAAGATCAGAGAAGCAGAGCAGTCTGCCACTGGTTTTTACTTCTACTGAATCCTCCAACTGAAAGGATGATCCTGTTCCTACAAATCCTCAGATTGAATGTTCACCTCCCCCCACCCCCATTTATTTCCTCTCTCCACCAAGCCAGATCACTCCCATCTCCACCTCCCTAGTGCTGGGATTAAAGGTGTCAGCCACCACTGCTTGCCTATTTCTCTTTTAGACTGATTCAATCTCACGTAGTCCAGGGTGGCCTTGAACTCATTGAGATCCCTCTACTTCTGTCTTGTAAGTGCTGGGATTAAAGGTGTGTGCCACCACTGTCTTGCCTCTATGGCTAACTAAAGTGACTAGCTCTGTACTCTGATCTTCAGGCAAGCACAAACAAAATATCACCGCAGCCTACTAATGACCAAGCTTCCATTTCTTCAAAAGAAGTTGAAAATGGAGATTTCATATGATGCCTCTTGATTTTTAAAAGCAGTATGTTCCCTTACTGCTTCTCCATCTCCTTTTTTTATTCCTCCTCCTTTTCTACTTTTTCTTTCTTGCCACTTCACTTCTTCCTATTCTCCCTCCTCTTTCTTTATAACATTGTGCAACCCAAAACAATAAATACACAGCAAAATACAGCCTTTTTCCCTTCTCATCGGAGATTTGGATTAGGACCCTGGACCAGCAATGTGTCTTTTTAGATGAGTCCTAAAGACTTCTTCCTGTTCCTCTGGGCCCACCCATAGTCACAATCACACTCACTGATCAGAGAAGCATTATTTCTGTTCCACATTTCAGATTTTTATTCTTACATTGAGCATGCACTTGAAAATTTTTAAATAATTCATTGTGTGTTTTTGCTTAGTCATTTTGATGTAGGATGTTCTTTATGTTCAACAGAAGTGTCAACACTGGTGAAGAACATATAAGCCAAAGTATAAGGTCCCTGGAGCTTTAGTTAAAAAAAAAATTCTGCCTTCAACAGTTCATAGAGATAAATAATTACAAACCACCCTGAAACTTTATTCATTATTGTCAGGGCCCACAGATGTGATTCCGTTCCACTTTAACTAAAGGTCAGAGAGTTTGAGCTTATTCTTGCTCTTTCAAAGTTGTTGGCAGCAGTTGGGGCTGTAAACAAGAGATCCTGACTTAGTGTGTGGTTAATTAGAATATAATTTGAGTATAGAGGTGGATCTGTTCCACCCTGACCAAAAGTCAGAGAATTCAAGTCTATCATGTTAATGAAGTCTGTTGCCTCTGCCCCCTATTTTGGAGTGGAGTATATAATCACGTGAAAAATAAACAGGGGTGATTTCAGTATTCACTGGATTTCCCTCCTGATACTGTTCTGTGTTTCTGTCTTTTATGTCTCTCATATCTCTGTTCCTTTTGATTAATAATTCTAATACTCATGCTTCTACCCTGGAACATGCAAACCCAGTTGAGGATGGACATGACAGGTATCACCCCAGTGTGTGGCTTATGATTACTATAAGAAGCACTATTGTGCTATAATGTCATATTGATTACATAGTCTTGGTTGAGAATACACTTATGACAAACCTAAAAGCACTGCATATAAGGAATAAATAAAGACACATATAAGATCTGTTATTTACTCATTTTTTAAATTTCTCAAGCAACTAAAGTGCTAGAGACTATCAACTAATTCTAAACAAATCTTAAAAAGAGAATTTTATCATGATATAGCTGAAAATAAGTCAGAGTTTAGTTTACATGCACAGAATAATCTCATAAGAATCTTCTGGTGGGCTGGAGAGATGGCTCAGTGGTTAAGAGCACTGGCTGCTCTTCCAGAGGTTCTAGGTTCGATTCCCAGCAACCATATGGTGGCTCACAACCACCGGTAATAAGATCTGGTACCAACTTCTGTCTGCAGGGGCACATGCAGGCAATTGTATACATAATAAATAAATAAATTAAAAAAAAAAGAATCTTCTGGTTACAGGAGCAATGCTGTCCCTGTCACTCATGTAGCATATGCCAAGGCATAGGTGCAGGATCTCTACTCAACTAGAGAATATGAAAGGTCCCTTCTGAACCTGATGTTAATGGTTTGACAAAATTGAGGTCCATCAATAAAGAAAAGAAAATCTTCTGTGAAAGCAGTGGTTCTCAACCTATGGGTTAAGACCCATTGGGGGGGTCTAATGACTATTTCACAGGGCCTGGGTAAGACCATCAGAAAACACAAATATTTACATTATGATTCAAAACAGTAGTAAAATTATAGTCATCAATTAGGAATGAAAATAATTTCATTGTTGGGAGTCATCACAGCATGAGGAACTATATCAAAGGGTTGCAGTATTAGGAAGGTTGAAAACCACTGCCCCAAGGTTAGAATAGAAGATAGAATTGAAAAAAAATAGTAGAATAAGACGAAAAATCTTAAATCAAGAAAGAAAGAAAGATCAACCCCAGCCACATTAGGCATTACCATAGTTTTGGGCCACACTCATAACTTCAGATTTTTAATATACTTCCACAATGATATTATGCTTTATAATGATGAACAATCGCACACCTGGGTGTATTTGGATGAAATGATAAGTTCATAAGACTCTCAGCCCTGTTCTTTTCTTATGCATCTGAATTGCCACAGATTCTAAGTCATATATGTAAAGGGTGGTTTTGTTCACAAATCAAAATACATTGTAAAGCTGGTTCTGAGTGAACAATAAAACAGAGGAGAAGCGAAATGGGACCTGGGTTTATTAAACAGCCCCCTTGCACTGGACCCTGGGTTGGACACTAATTCTATTTCCTTAAGAACCACTTGAGGAAGGCATTGACAACACCCAGGTTGGAGGCTGGAGAAGTTCATTAGCTCACATCAGGTCACATAATTTGAGATCAGAGTTAGTAATTTTCACCAATGTTATAAAATTAGCCCATTGTTTTCATTAAGATATGGATTAAAGTAAGGAGGTAAGTTCTGCCTGTGCAAAGACAAAAAGGTCATCTACAATGAGCTGGTTATTATTAGGAGTCATAAAACACGACAGTTAATTCATAGATATCCACTGTGCTCTTAATTTTTGAAACAACAGTGATTTATGTTTTAAGCATGTGAGACCAGACATTAATTTTGATGCTTAGCAGGTGCAGCAGTGTGCTCCCCGATTTTCAGTCATGCCATGGACATGATTTTGTTTAAACTAAAGTGCTTCTTGGTTTACTGTGCACCTGCAAGTCTGACAATTTTTTCAAACCTTGATTTGAACCCAGGTGTGGTGGTGGAACAAACCAATAATCCCAGCCCTGGGGAAGTGAAGTTAGGAAACTCCAGACTCTGAGATCAGTGGGTTACAATTTGACAGTCTATCTCAAAGAAAATACAAAGAAATAAATAAGAACTTCTCTTGAAATTGTTGGAATAAATACATCTAGCCCATGCCCTGTAGACATTGACCAAGAGTTTGTGATTACACATAAGAAGATACAACTATTTAAACATTTCAAAAAGACAGTGTTCTGTCAGTAGATAACAACTATTGTGCTTTGCTGGCCCACTGTGGGCCTGGAGCTGTGCGAGGTTATGCAGGTCTATAAGAAATATCATTAACCCTCAAAGGTCCAACAGTAAAGATGAGTCACTAATACAGAATTGTGCCAATATCAGGTGTTCTTATTTCTCATCTTTTAACTGTTTGGAGACATCTGTGTTTTTTTTTCCAGCCAACACTATTATGGGATACACACTGAGCTCAATTTGTCTTTAAGTTAGCAATCCTGGAGATGGAAGTGAAAAGGCTAGCGACAGAACTTGCCAGCATTGGTGACTCCCACCGAGCTGAATTCACAGCTTAATTTGCAACACAAGGCTCACTTATTAACTTCACTGCCTGGAAGGTCCTTTCCAATGCCTTCTTCTTTGAAATTGCCCCCTTTATCTCCCTATCTCCTCGGTTGCAGCATAAACCACTCTGCACTTAGCTCATCATTTCATGTGTTCACTTTATTGCAAATATATTTTATGGATCCATTTCTCCAATTAAAGTCTGTAGGGATGACCTATTGTTTCCCTAGCATCTGGCCCAGCACCTCGACATTGAAATGAATGAATGGATGAAAGGCAGGCTGGTGAGCTGAGTGCACTGTGATGTGATGGCTGGGCTTCCAACTAACTCAAATCAAGCTTCCTCTTTCCCTCAGTGAGCCTGGGAAAAGAAAAATGTCACAGCTGAGCAGATGAGACCTGGATTTGTACCGCCAGCTTGTATCTTGCTGGCATTTTCTCCAATAAATGAACCTGATGTGATTTCACTGCCTTGTGGAGTCCTTAACAGCCCTTCAATCCTTTCTTTATAATGGCTGAAAGGAAGTTGTTACAATGTTTGCAATGAATGCAAATTATGGATCCATAATCCTGAGTGTCTCATAAAGAACCCCACTAAACAGTTATTGCACCTATACAATAGCATCTCTTATGAAATCCTAGTGAATCAGCCTTAAACAAAGCAGTTGTTGCCAAGTCTGCAGTGTGACTGCCTTTTATGCCAACCCCTTGAAGCAAAATTTAAAGAATTAAAAACTTTCATAATAGAAGAAAAAATCAACATATAAAATAAAGCTGGTAGAAACTGGCATTTTTGAGGTAAATATAAATGAATAAGTTATATGTATTTATTATTATGCATAATAGAATTGGCATTTTAAGGTAAAAATAAGTAAATCATATTTATTTATTATTATAAGTAAACAAATAGAAATAAATAAATGCACCTATATCACCTTATAATAAAAGCTTCTAGTTTAATGGATTCTAATACATACTTTTATATGTCTTATGATTATATTATATATATATATATATATATGGGGTTAGGGTTAGGGTTTGGGTTAGGGTTAGGGTTTGCTCATATAGCACTGAGTACAGTACTTAGGAGACTTTCTATAAAAAGCTGTTGCGTGTGGGAGTGAATGGGTGAGTTCTACACAGATTTTAATAAAGTGTATCAGAGAGTGTCTCTTGTTTTATTGAACAATGCTCTTCAAAGAGGCAAAACCAACAGAATGGATGGACAGGTGGACAGATACACAGAGAAATTCTATTAAGGGTGTTACGGTATGTGATTAGAGATGCTAAGTCCTATAACCTCTCATCCAGAATCTGCAAATCTGAAAAGCCGTATCTTGATTCGGCACAGATTCGGAAACTGGAGAACTGACAGCAGAGATAGATTGTTGGTGAAAGTCACAGTCAGAGGCCAGAGAGCTTCAAATTCTTATGATTAAAGACAGGTCAAAATTTGTGCCAACACAGGAGAAGAAAGAAAGCTAATTTTATCATCCTTCTGCTCTTTTTTTCTACCTAGATAGCTGGCTAGATGGTAGTGGGTAAGTGCGGATCTTACTGACTTAGCTCACTAACTCACACGTCAGACCTTCACGAAGCATCCCGTCCCACCCACTCACAAAATAGCATCTTAAAATTATTATTATTTACTAATTTCAGTGAAGTCAGTGCCTAAGGTAGTCTATAACCATCCTCTAGGAAGCCGAGGGAGGAAAATCTGCGAATTAGGGCCTACCGTTTTGCTCACCGCATGGAGATAGCTCTTCTGAAAATGAAGCCAGCTCTGACAAAAACAAAGAGAAATGGGACAGCGATGCAACTGTCCCAAGTGGGCAACTTGCTCTTGAGAGCCTTGCAGAATACTCTTAGTTTCAACTACATGAGCCAAGAGAATCTTTTCTTCCTGTCATGCAGCTACTTGCTACAGAGACAGCCTTGATTACAACAGTGGTCCAGATCACAATCACTTATTAAGGGCAACGAAGTCAAATCAGGTCACCTAGCTTTCTAGGAAGCACCCTTCTTTCCACACCTGACTCTCCATGTCTTTCTTACAGGCTGGGATGCAAATATTTACCACACAATGAACTCCTGACCATTGTTCACTTCCCAAAACAAAACCTTGAGTGAGATTACTGAACTATTCTAGAACTTCAAAAAAACACTGACAGAACAATAAATTCCAATGGCAAATGCTAATAGCAGTTTAATTATAAAATCATCACGGCATACTTTACAATGAAGCACATCTAATAAGACAGAATTAATAATGCTGCAGACTTTAATTGTTTAAATCTTAAGCAGGAGTCAGAAACTGTTTAGCTATTGTAAAATAAAGCAAGAAGGGGAAGGAAAGAGGCCCACGGTCCCAGGGCACTTTCTCTGCTCTAGGGTGACTTCCTTTCTCAGTTGTCTGCATCCACTACAGACTTCCCTGTCTGTCACTATCAGAGAGTAAATGGGGATTTATGCCCGTCATAAAGTGCTGTCCAGCCGGCAGTTTTATAAGATTTATACACATACATTAAGACACTCTGTCCTCTGGCATGTACCTCTAATAAACCTTGTGGTTCTCCCTCATCATTTCATGCCAAATGAAAATCAGTAATATTACCAGATTTGCAGTTAATTATCATGAAATACGACTTCTAATGATTTAACATCTTTGTTAAGAAGCCATGGTAACAGGGACCACAATGCTGAAAAACATCATTAAAACTATCATTTATCCATGACATTTACATTTTGTTCACAGTCAAAAAAATGTTAATTGACAGAGTATGTGTATATAATATTTACTAAGAAAATAGCTCTTCCTCTCTCTCTCTCTCTCTCTCCTCTCTCTCTCTCTGTTTGCAGCTCGTTTAGAAGATTAAAATTTTATTTATAAGACCTAACATTTCTTACTTGTTTTAATGACCTTGAAAAGGAATTACATTTCTTTCCCTGTAAATTGAATTTATGGGACAATAACCATCCCTTGACAAAGCCTCTAAGCTGATAAAAGAGAATTGCTATACATTCGATTTCTCCGACAAGCAAATGTGTAAGGAGATGTCATGGAACTGTGGGGATCTTGATTAGGGAAATTCATTTAGCTTCTCTCTTCTGCATAGGAAGTGCTTTTAGAGGGGGGTTGACAGCAGTATTCTCTAGTGCACATTTATTTCTATGTTACGGCTACCCTGAAAGATATTCCTGGCTTCTACAACATGGTCAGAAATTATTTAGTGAAAGTTCTAGCTTCCAAAGGGTGTAAACCAGTGGAGAGTCATTGGGTCATGAGGGTATACATCCAAGAAATGTTTACACGTACTTAAATTGATTGAAATTTGACTAACTTCATCTTCTTGGACAGAATGAAGTTCACTATTCAATAAATGGTCACCTCACTTCATCCTCAACAGTCTACATACAAAATATACCACCCCTTTATTTGTTTGTTTAGCTTCTTTTCCATTCCCCTCCTCCATTGGGAATGCTGATTCCCTGAAGGCCAACACTGTATCTTTGCATCCTAAGCCTAGCATCACAATCGCTACTTAATAAATATTTATGTATTATGTAATGAATAAAATATATATTATTATATAAATTTTCAAATACCTCTTTATTTAAAAAGTAAAGTTTGGGCATCATAGCACATTTACAAACAATTTTATGGTAACTTCATTGTCTATACAAGTGTTCCTATGTATGCTGAAAAGGACTGACGCATTACTTCCCCTGTGTGTGTGTGTGTGTGTTTAAATTAATTCCATGTCACTTCTTATATGTTCTCCTCTCAAGAACTCTGGAAAATTTGTATTCCTCTAATGATAGATTTCCTGCTTTCATCTGCCTGTTGTCTCTGTTTGGTTCAGCATTTTAAACTGTAGTTCAATTTAAGATTTTATTTTCTAATCAAGAAAAGTTCATCCAGTCTATGCAGACTAAAGAGGTAGAAATGGGGTGGAAACAAGGCTATTGATTACATAATAGTCTTTGAAGTGTATAGAAAAGAGGAATATAGGTTATTTTTTGCGACTAATCCAGTATTGTAACATATGTTAGTAGAAACCCCCTCAAACTAAAATCTATATACAAATCAATTTAAAGGCAGTACTAAAGTAAGGTAACTAATAAAATGAAATCCTTGTCTCTATAAACACACTATGCTGACAAATTCACAACAGCATAATTCCTGGCCCACACACTATTTTAACTAATAAACTTTACTATCATTAAGGTTGTTTGATGGAAATGTTAATTAGTTGGCTATATACTTAAAACCAAATAATACATGGCATGTCAAAGTAATATAGTAATGGTTAAGAGCTGAAACATGTATTCTTTCATGAGCTCTAGAAAAGTGACCTCATTTAGTTATAACATATACTAAATATGTTAATATTAAATTGATCCAAAACATTCACCACTAAGATATGGGTAAGCATTAAAATGTAATTTTCAAAAAGTGAACTCATTGCTCTTATACAAATATAAAAGAACGTGTACCAAGAAGTGATGGTTATTCTTGTTTGTCAACTTGACTACATCTGGAATAAACTAAAAACTCCAAAATGGGTGGGGGCATGCCTATGAGGAATTTCTGTTTAATTGGAGTGGGAAGATCTACTTCTGATCTGGATCTTTGAGGTAAGAAGACACACCTTTAATCCAGATCTAACCTGGGCCATGCCTTCTGCTGAAAGCCTATAGAAGGACATGGGAAAAAGAAGCTTAGGCTCAGTGCCTGCACTTGCCTTGCTAGCAAGTCAGTTCCTTCACTGGTATCAGAGCCTACTTTTCTGGATTCCAATGTATGCTAAAGACCAGCTGAGATATCCAGCCTCGTGGACTAAGTAACTACTGGATTACTTGGCTTTTCATTCATACCCTGCATTGTGAGATTAGCTGGAACACAGCTTATAAATCATTTTGTGTGGTGTGTGTGTGTGTGTGTGTGTGTGTGTGTGTGTGTGTGTGTGTGTGTGTTAGAGGGGGGAGAGAGAGTTTCATTCTTTAAGTTTTATTATTCTAGAGAACCCTCACTAATGCACAAGGTCATACTGTAACTCATCGATGAATGAATAGCACAATGTATCTATGCTTTAAAGAAACCTTGACAAACCGAGCATATGGTGACACCGAAAGTACTGTATGGACAGCTAATGTGGATATAACTGGTCTGTGCTCTAAGGAGTGAAATGTCAACTCTTGACAATCTCTATTTTTGCCAAACAAATTTTACTTTTTCGTTTCTATTGTAGAAGAATCATTTGTACCACTCTCACTTTCTGTATGTCAATATCTACTTTGAGAGAGAAATAAAACACCTGATTCAAAGGAAAACAGTCAAGTTCACTCCTCTAGAGATTGAACCTTGTGTAGGCTCAAGTAAATATCCAGAATGATACTTAAAAATACTTGATGTCATTTTCAGTATCATCATATTTTTGAATATTAATTTGATAATGCTAGTCACAAAGAAAATGGATTAAGCCTACCGGTATTATCAAACCAACCTTTAAACACATCAAATCGCACTATGTTATTATTTAATCATAACATCATTACCAAAACAAGTTATACTGATTTAAGTATCAAATGAGCAATTGGTGGCATGTACCCACAGCAAATGAACAGTTACGTTCATTTTGTTGATGATAAAAATGATACTGATGAGGTTCAGTGTGTCTATAGTCACAAAGTTATCTTTCAAGAATAGCCACAGATAGCTCTATATTGGTACATAAATGTAGCAAAGAGCTGAGAAAACTCTCTTCATTCTCTTGTGGAAAATAAGAGGCTAACTGCCGCATGCATTTCATAGAAAATCCAGTAAAATTTTCTTAAAAAAATGTAGAGGCCAGTACTCTGAAAATTCCTAATATGGTGATCTGATGACGAAATTTTACGCATAATTTTAAAACAGGAAAATATGGTATCATCAAAATGGACTTTGTTTTTTGTTCTTGATAGAATACACTTTCTACTTGTGAAATCTTTTTCCTATTCCCAATTGTTTTTATCTTTACCTGAATTTAACCAATCTTCTATGTACAAAACTAATAATTTTAGGAAAATACAATGGACATGAGTTCAGTGACACCACAGTATGTAATTCTTCAAATGTACATGAGGGTGCTATATATTTCATTCCCAAATCTATAGAGACATAACTCCACAGAACAAACAACTCTGTTTGTTCAAAAATAAATAGCAATGAAGGGGGACAGAAAGAGAAATGGTTGAGATTAAAACATAGATTAAAAAGATGCAAAAGAATCTAACTGAAATAAACTATGTGTTATGGAATAATGCTCTTGTACATTGTAAAGATTTATCACTTATATTAATTTAGTAAAAATCTGATTGGCCAGTAGCCAGGCAGGAAGTACAGACTAGGCAACCAGACTAGGAGAATTCCAGGAAGAAGAAAGACAGAGGGTCAGTCACAGCCAGAGGCAGAGGAAGCAAGATGAGAATGCTGTACTGAGAAAAGGTACCAAGTCATGTGGCTAACCATAGACAAGAATTATGGGTTAATTTGAGTTGTAAGAGCTAGTTAATAATAAGCATGAGCTAATAGGCTGAACAGTTTATACTTAATATAAACCTCAGTGTGTTTCTTTAGAACTGAATGGCTATGGGACTGGGCAGGACAGAAAGTTCTGTCTACAATATGCATTCAGAAAATTATAATTAAGAAAAAAATATAGTAATGACTATTTAGGACATCAAGGAAAATAAAGTTCATGCCAGAGCATGAACATTAGGATTGTGGTCGCATATCTTAAAAAGCCCTGTATTTTGACAAAATACATGAAGATATTTATAGATGAATAATATGGTAAGAGTGAATTCAGACTAGTACAAAGGTTGTGGGTGAAGTATAGATAATAACTAACAAATAAATGTACTAGTGATATTCGAAGCTGAAAGATGATATGTGGGAGTTCTGTCTTGTCAGATTACAGCACTTTCCCTTATCTGTGGGGTTCCAAGATCCCCAATGGATATCTGAGGATACTGATCCCATGGTAACTTAAATATACTGTTTTTCCCTGTACATGAATACATTTTACATGGTTTTATTTTTGATGTATATATGGAAAATATTGACAGCTCACAATAACATAGTATAGTAGAAGTTATATAAACGTGGCTTGTATATACATATATATATATGAGTATATATATTTTCCATTTAATATTTTCAAATGTGGTTGACTATAAGCAACCAAAGATACACACAGGATTATTGTGTTCTAGTTTTTTATAAAGTTATCACTGGCTATAGGGAAGTGTTGTAGAAGCCTCAATAGGTTCTATATAGTTAAATTAAATAACTTTTATGATGTGTTGTCTAATGTATTCATTTAAAAGTGACAGCAGGCATTACTGATCTATGAAGACAATCTTGAAATTCAAGGTTCAAGTCAGACTCACAAAATCTCTGGAGGCTGGAAAAAAATATAAGGCCCACATCCTTGTCAATTCTTACTATTACCTAAGAATCAGCCCTAAAATTAAAGTCCAAAATTGAGAAATTAAACAATGCTGATGTCATCAGGGGGAGTTGTTACAAATCTCACAGTTTTCATTAATAGTGTGTCAGAAAGGTTTTAAGTAAAATTAAATAAGTGTTTTGGTCTTTGTTGTTTTAGGACAATATTACTAATTGATGGAAAATTCTATAAAATATTAGGTATATCTTCAAATAAGCAAAAATGAGATGTGAGAAAGATAAGTCTAAAAATAAAATTATCAGAAGCAAAGGAAGTGGGGCTCTCTGCTCTTGACTCCTTAATGGTCTATTGCGTTTTACTGTCTTTAGCCTCCTGCTTGCTGTATTCGTAGTAGAAATCAAGAATAATTCTCTGAAAGGAATTAATTTTTTCCAAATTTTCTAGAATTTTATGAGGGTAAAAAAATACAGCAGATGAGAAAAGAAAAAGAAAGATGGACAAGAGGTGAAGTGGTGGAAGGTAGACATTGGTGAAAACAGACAAAGGAACTTTAGCATTTGACTTGTGGATTTCTTCCTAACAAAGCTGAGCATATTTCCATGCACCATGCAAAAGTGCTTTTTCTTATTTTCAGCAAACAGGTGATACTGCTTCTTGTAACACGTTCATCACCAGAGGAAAGTGTAACTGGTAAGAACTGACTACAATGGTCTACAAGTAATACCATCTGCTGTCCGTCTTCAACATTAAGCTAAACCACTTTTCACAAAAATCCAGAAAGGGTGAATTCTTATTGATTTCCTTATGTCCTCTGCCACTTTCACCAGGTTAAGATTGCCACTGGCAACCATTTCATCATGGTTACAAGAGGATTACTATTATTTCTAACATAAAGATACCACAAAATCAAATGACAGAAAACACACAGTTCCTTTCTTCTTATGTGAGTCACTGTGAAGTTTAAGGAAGATTTTTCATCAGATCTCTCTGACACCTCACAAGAACTTGTGAAATCAGGGGGGAAATGGTATTGTATTTCTTTAGACAGAATGTGTGTGTGTTTGTGTTTGTGTGTGTGTGTGAAAGAGAGAGAGAAAGAGAGAGAGAGAGAGAGAGAAAGAGAGAGAGGGAGAGAAAGAACATTCTACAACAGAGTCCAGAAAGCAATTTGAGGCTACCTGAACCAACTTCTGGCTTGCCTCAGCTCCATATCTGTCAGCCAGACTCAGCGATGCTGGTGCCTGCCTCCGCCAATCATCACAGGTTCTTCACGCTTAAGGTCCATTACCTTACACTTTTCTGAGTGAACATTTGTATATTTGAATTCATGTTTTTTGAGTTCCAATTCCTAATGTCCTAAATAAAGTCTAAATTGTACTTTTATAGCCTCGATATTAATTATCAGTTGGCAAACTGGATCAAAAGCTGACCCTCAATTCACTTGCTGGCAAGTTGACTGCGATCTCTTGGATTAGAGGACCGGTGATGGAACTTTGAGCATGTCAGTGGTGGAGGTAAAGACAGTTCTGCTAGTGGGGAAAGAAAGGTTGGGTGTCACTAATAAGGCTCCTCCAAGCTAGGCCAGTGTTTCCATTTCTCCCGTTTAGAGGTTAGAATTGCCTGAGAGCTTGTTAAAAATCAGATTCCGGCAGAGGACATGGGGCTGGGCTGAAACATGGTGTTTCTGATAAGCTCTGGTGATTGTGAGACTGCAGTGAGAAGCATTCTGGTATGAGGAAATTCAACCTGTATTAGATTTCTGGCTGGATAATTTGATGTATGTTATTTAAATTTGCTAAGCTTTGGAGAAAGGAAAAGAGGCAGGGAGGGGTGATTTGGCGAGGCGGGTAGGGGGTAGGGGAGTAGTGAGTCTCTGAAGCTGAGGGATCTCTGTGCATTTTCTTAATTTGTCAAGGTCATTCTGCAATAACACATTAGTGAACTGAGAAGAAAAAAAATAGGATGGCATATAATAAGAGCATCTGGGAAGAAAAAAATAAATATGTCAATAAATTCCTCAAAGTGGCAAAAAATTTATATGTAGGCTAGAATAAAAGGCCTCAGGGGTCTCAGGGATGGAAGGCTTCATTGAAATGCTGCAGTGAAGTTATAGTTATAAAACTCGCCCTGTTGTCGGGATGACTAATAATGCATGCATTGTGTTCATGGCTCAGAGTCCTGAGGAATGTTGCCCTTTGGCCCTCCCCTGTATCTGGAAAAGAACTATGGGATGCTCAGGGTAGATCAGGAGGGAAGGGTGAAGGAAAGAGAATCCCCACTCTGAGAATGAGACTTACAGTCACACCCAAGACAACTTTATGGGAACACCTGTATTTCTGAAGTAAGGCAACTATTAACACATCATTCACAGGTCAGACACAAGCTTGGACAGGACTCAGTAGCAGAGTCAGTTGGTTTAAAGACATTGATGGAGAGCTTGGGACTGAGGATGTGGCTCACGGATAAAGCCTTGGTGTGGCAAGTGATCCTCTGCCTATGGCTTGATTCCCAGGATGTAAGAAAAGGGAAAGCCAAGGAGAGCTTGGCCAAAGTCCTGAGTCTGTACTGGTCCATGTTGTATTTTTCCAGCCCTATGCCTTTGGATATTCTCCTTATCTTCTCTAGGCCTCCAGTTCCTTACCTATAGAATAAAGAAAACACCTTCCAGAGAACAGGAATGTTAGACATAGCAGGAAGGATGCCTGGTGCAGAAGAGGTGCTCAGTAAATAGCTACAGATGTTATCATCCTAATTCACGATGGGAGGTTTAAGTTACCAGGTCCTTGAACTTTGCTTAGCAAGAGGTGCTAATGGATACCTGATAAACTAGTTGTCACATGAATGCCCACTCTCTTTACCTCCTCCACAAAGCCATCATATTGGTGACTAGAATATGAAAGTACGGAGGAAGGGTAATTGCATGTAGACAGTGAGGTCTCATTCTCATTAATCTCTACAAGCCCATGGTCTTCTGCCTTTAGAAGGAAGATTTTAACTTGATCACTTCACTAATGACTTAGGAATTAGCCTAAGTGCATCACATTAACTAATGACTCGTTTTCCAAAACACTCTAACTTTAAGAACCTTTACTGTGCTAAAACTGAAGTCTATATTCACCAATAATAAAACAAAAAGGTAGTCTAAATTGTTTGCACAAAACATGCAATGTTTAGTTAGTAGAAATCTCCTTCCTTTAAGGTAGAAACTATGAGAGCTTTTTAATCAGATCTTCCTCAGAGGTATTAACAGTATTCTGCAAGATGCAGAAAACTTCCTACCAGTCCTGGGAGCCACGCCTGAATCAGAGCATTTCTAACCCTCATTGTTGGCTTCTTCACAATTACCTATATGACCTTGGAAGAGACTTTTCAGAGGACACCCAGGATTCATAAACTACTGGAACTCCATGTCCTGGCTACTTCCTGTAGATACCCTGTCTGGTGATGCGGACTCATGGCCATCCCAGATGGGGAAGTAGGTGATGCAGTTTGATTTCAAAGAAGAGAAATTTCATGGCCAACAGTGATTTGTTGTTCAATTTTTTTCACATCAATGAACAGAAAATCTATTTCTAAGGATACAACCCACCAGGTATTTGGCCCCCAAATTTAACTTGGGCAAACTCACAACGCACAAGTGCAATGTTCCAACTGAAAAGTTGTGCTTTGCTTCACTTCACTTTGTTTTTTTGAAACAGGGGCTGAGCTGTGTAGAATGGGCTGTACTCTGCCACATTTGTCTGGGGTTGGTCATCTGAATACCCTGAGAACATTATTTTCTTAATAAATTCACAAATTATTACAAGCTGTGTGATCTTGGGTACACATGTGAATCGCAGTCAGTGGACAACTTTGTAGAGTAGCTTCTTTCCTTCAGCCTTTGTGTGGATTCCGGGGGTAGAACTTGGACTATCAGGACATATATAAGACTCTTTACCTGTTGAGCCATTTTACTGACCCCTCCCTGAGGACAATTTTATATCAGGATAATTTAAAGTTAGTTATTTACACAAACAAAAGCTAGTAATGATGATCTTAATGAAGACAATAATTATAAATGATGCCATCTTCTGAGTATTTATTATGTGTCAAATCCTTTGCTGTGAGCTTTCTTTAATTTAATTTTTGTTTAATCCAGTGTGATAGTAGAAGAACTAAAGAATTCTGCTGAGTTAACAGGTTAAAAAAAATCTTTTCATACATAAGTCAAGGATTCAAGAACTTGGAACATTCTGGAGTTTTCATTTTCAATTAAACAATTTTTCTGCAGGAATTATTTGTGGGTTATCTGTTTTTGTTTTGTTTTGTTTTCAGGAGAAAATGAGATCTACGACCAGGATCCTTTGCTCATCATTTTATATCAGCACATAGTAAAGTCTATAATATATAGTACATGTTCAGTATTGGATAGATGAATGGAATACATTCTTGAGCCACAAGTTCAAAGGAACGTGGAAAAGAGAATAATCCTACCAGATGACATGAATGAACTCTTTCACATCTGGTAGCTAACCCTGAGTACTCAGAAAAATAAAAATAAAGAGAAAGACAGAGAACCTAACAGTTTTTTTTCTAGAGTAGGGACTGGGAGAAAGATCCAAACTATTTGATCAAAAGACCTATCCCACAGCAAGCTGCACATGTCTGCTGCTGACAAACAACCTGACATCTGTCCATGGGATTCTCAGCTATGAAAGCCTAATCAGAAAGGATTCAAAACTTTCAGTAAAGAAATGAAACTTTTATTTGCAATTAGATTCTCATTCTTTTATGGATTCATCCTAAGGCCTGTGCTGGTGTTACCCCTGCTTCCAAAAAGCAGGCAGGTTTTTTTGTTTGTTTTTTTTATATTCTTTTATTTTTTCATTCAAAAAAATTTACACTTCCACCCCTTCTCCCAGTCCCCTCCAGCTCCCTCACTAACCTCTCCCCCTGCTTCCTTAAGAGGGGGCAGGGTACCCTGCCCTGTGGGAAGCCCAAGGCCCTTCCCCCTCCATCCTGGCCTATCTCTTCTGCATGTAGTAGCTTTTTGGGAATCTAGTCTATATGGAGACAGTTTTTACTTTATCCATCCATAGTAGTTTCTCCATGTCCTCTTCTGAGGGGAGGTTGTTTTTTTTATCACTTAGAACTCTCTTATGTCACCTCACCCTGAGTAGAAGGGAAAGGACCGTCAACTAACAGTGGCTGCTTATTTGGCGCTTATATATTAAGCAATCACTGTGCTAGGCACTTGGCCCATAGTATTGTCTATTCTCACAAAATGGCCAAGTAGGTGATATTATTCTTACTTAAAAGCTCAAGAGACAAAAAACTCAATATAATTGAATAATTTCATCGCAGTTGTAGCTGTAAAGCTGAGAAGACAAAATCAAAACACATTTTTATTTGTCAGATTTAAACCTCTGAATTTTCCCACTATTTACAATCAGCTGTGTCCTCAAAAACAAAGCATGCAATTGCCAGAGCAATAACTATATCCTCACACCATGTACCAGAGAAGAACCTAGTCACCTGCGCCTTCTTGCCTGCCTCTGCTTTTCTGGGGCCTACGGAGGAATACAGGAGCATCATCTTTTCCCCTCCTTGAGGATTCTGTCCTTTTAGATGCTTTCTGAACAAGCCTACATCTCACCTTCCTCAGGGGTTTTCGTTTTTTCTGTAATTCACTACAGGGAAACCATGGCTTGGGTAGGAAGTGACATTTTGAGAATATCAGTCGGTACTGGGGATCAATTTTAACTGAGGCAAAGGAAGTTCTTGAGGCTTCTCTTCAAGGTCAATGTTAAGGATGAACACATATAAATTCTTCTCAAATGTGCCTGAAAGATCTAGGCTAACATATAAGAAGGCAGGAGTCAAAGGGGGCATGCATGGGATGAGAAAACTGACTGGTAATTGAAGTACATATAAAATGTTTTTTATTTGTAAGCACATTATATCAGTGATATTTGTCCATTTGGAAAGACTACTGCTCTCTGTGACATGCGAATGCTCAAGTACCCTGACCCAACTTGCATCCTGCATTCAGAAGTTGCTTCTATGCCATGGGCTCTCATTCTTCAGATGGTGGATATAAGTGATAAGGGTATGAAAAAACAAAAGAGCAGCCTGCCCATAAAGATCTTAGTACCAGACATGTTTCTGTCCATGTAGAATTCTTCACAAAATGATTATCACAAATACAGAAAAGAAAGTTCTGGGAAACAGTTCATTTTCAACTGATTCATGATAGAGGAGCATTGACCTTATAAATTAATTTCCTACTTCACGTGTCTTTAGAATGCCATGCAAGGAAATAGCCTCTTATAAAACACAAGTCCAACAATGATTTTGGTACATAAGCCTAATGCTGTTTGATATACACTGGGAGGAAGGTAAGGAGGACCTTGGGTAGCCTTTTAATATTTTTTGTGAGAAACCTTTTAACAACTACAAAGAATTACAAAACACTAATACCTCAAGACAGGACGACAGTCTCAAAATAGAAGTTTATTTTAAACCTAGTTTTATACATCCATACACAATTTTCTCTTTTGTAACACATAATTATTTTCCTAATTAACTAATTAGACATTTTAGCAGGCTCTAAGACTGCAAAGGTTAAATACATAACTGTTTAATGGTTACTGTAACAAAAAAAAATGGTGTTAATAGGGTTGGTTTTTCAACATTTTTTCCCCCTAAGCATTTAATTTTGTGTTAAACAGTACTTTATTATAAATGTTCTGGTGGGTGGAGTGGGAACAGATCCCAGGTCTCTACTTTAAATTCTCTACTTTTACAGATGGAAGTCTAGTATTTCCATGTAATTTTATCTTTGTAAACAGCCTGATTAGGAACTACACACAGTAAGGCAAATGCCTTAGCTACTTTGGAATGCAGAAGTCATGTTTCTCTTAAGGACTGATCTATTATTATTTCCTATATAACTTTTGTTTTATGCTTGCATACATGTATGTATACTAGATGTATGTGTCTTGTGCCCATAAGGTCAGAACACCTTTAATGTTCAAGAACTGTAATAATGGTTGTGAGTCTCCATGCGGGTCCTGGATCCAAACTCAGAACCTCTGGAAGAGTAGTAAATACTCTTCACCACTGAACGGTCTCTTCTGTTCCACTCTGGACTTTCTCTTGCTGGGCTACTGATGTTGGGATGCAGAGAAGACTGTGGGACACAGAGAGCATGTAATTCTGCAGGAATTTCCAATTTGTTCATTTTTCATACCCATTCATTTTTTCATGCATATTTTCATCAAACTCATCATTTTACACGAAATATTAATAAACCTATACTAAGTTTAGGGAAATGGGTACATCTTATGTGTTTGTGTTTGTAAACACACATTTATTTATTTATTTATATAACGTGTGTGCATATACATATGTATGTACACACTCACACATATACACATATGAAAGTATTTGGTACGTTTATTTAACATACAATACATTCTCTTGAGCTTTTACTCTAGGTTAGTATTTTTTGTTTTACTCCAAATGTGTGCCAGGACTATTTTAGAAGCTGGGAAACAGGACACTCAAACATTTTGGCCTCTTTCAATTCTTCTAGATCTTTTCAATGGGTGGACAAACATTGATGATCTACGTACTGTACTGTGTTACTCCAAATCCACATGCTTTGGCTAATAGCCAAATTAAGTGAGTTGAATGACGTCAGGAAGTGCTCCACCTCATGAGGGCAGAGTCCTCATAGTGCCTTTACCAATAGGCCTCCAAGAGGCTCCTTTACTTCTTTTACCATGTGGTGATACAGAAGCAAAACACCTTTACTGAAACAGAAAACAGACCCTGACCAAAAGCCAAATCTGCTAGTGTCTTGCTCCTAGACTTCTAGCCTCCAAAGTTTTAAGAAATAAATGTCTGCAGCTACAAATCACCTAGTTTGTGGCATATTGCTATAACAGCCTTTGTTACAGCCAAGGCAGAGAGTAGTCAGATGCTCTCCAAATTTTGTGGCACCTGAAGCTTATATAATTGGTAAGGTCCTTTTGCCAAAGGGAGAACAGTTACAAAAACGGATGTGTGTAAGTGTGGGACCATAATGCTGATGTTTTACTACCTCCCAGGAAATCTGACTCTGGGGCCTTCCCTGCTGCTCTAGTACAAAGTGTGATTCAGTGTTGCCCAACGAGTGGGCTTGGAACCACTGCAATTTACTTCTTTGGAGAGTTGAAAGCATTTAGCTCTCTCGGAGTCTCTTAATAAATGCAAATTCACTTAAATGAGATCACAGCTTAAGGTGCTATTATCTCACAGGGGGCCTAACAGGTGCCAAATAAATATTGAATTAATTAATTGATTAAAAGGGGGTGAATGGGGACCTTGTTAGCAAGGCAGGGAGTAGAAAGGTGTAGGATGAGGGTGCGGCCGGGGCAGGGGCTGCAAAGAAGTGCTGAGAAGGCAGTTCTAGGTAAAAGCATGATGCCTGCCTGCTGTACAAACCCCTCCGGGGGCTCCCTGCCCACGACGCTAATGTTGTATCTAGGTCCTCCGCAATTATGATCACTGCAGGGGCAGCAAATCCTAATGGAGAGGAAGGTGGCCCAGAGCGTTGGAGCCCGTTTCCACTGGGGACAATCTGTGGACTAGATAATCATCTTTCAGATTATCTCTTTCTGTCATTTAATGTAGAGCATTCAGCGGCTAAATGGTATTTATCAGTAGCTGGCCATCTTCTCGTGAAATACATTGTAAGTTTCTGTCCTTCCATTGGAAACATTGGGTCCCAGCCATATTGCCATCCTAGGGAGAAATGGCTAGGTCAGCAGGACCAGGAGATGAATATTGGTAGCTAAGTAACCAGTATATAGAAGGCCAGGCAGAGATGGCAAGCTCAAATCCTAAAAGAAAACTACTTTGCTGAAATTTAGGAAGAGAATATAGTTGGGGATGCCTTGGTATAGATGGCCCAGCCACTGAAAAGCTATAGCCAGACTCTATGTAAGTATAGCTGTACAGGCAGATGTATAGCTTAAAAAATGAGAAATGGGAATCCTCCACCCCCAAGAATCTTTTTTTTTTCGGGGGCAGGGGGACTTTAGAGACAGGGTTTCTCTGTATAGTCCTGGCTGTCCTGGAACTCACTCTGTAGACCAGGCTAGTCTCAAACTCAGTGAGATCCATCTGCCTCTTCTTCCCGAGTGCTGGGATCAAAGGCATGAGCCACCACCGCCTGGCATCTCCCCAAGACTCTTACACTGGAAGAAGGAAAAATTCACCAGCCAGAGGTGGAACTATCTGCTAGAAAATGTTTTTACATAGTTCTAACATCTCAGAGCACTTTCCAGAGTGAGACTGAAGCACAGGCAAGGACAGGTCAAGGGCAGGCTGGGGCACTCCTTGACTGGGTCTGTCTAGATGTGTAAATCTTTAGCCTTCTATTTAAACTTTAGTATATTAAAGATGGACTTGGGGGTCACTGGATCTCTTTGTCCCTTTCTCATTGTGGACACATTGATTAAATCCCTTTTTTTTTAATTTTACCTTCTACATTTAATTCGGTTATTTAATTGGCTTATTAAGGATGGGTGGCCAGACATAACTTGGGACCTCCGAGTTTGATAACATAAGGAAGGGTCTGGGCATAAGCCCTCTGAGAAGGCTGCAATGCTGAATGTATTTTAATTAATCAAGTCTATATAGTCCATGGAGCGGTGAAAACCCCAAGTAAATCCAACAAAGTGATGTGCAGATCTTGAACAAGTTTCCATCTGAAACCTACATTCTATCTAGTCTAGAGGACATAAAAATGTGTGTGGAAAATGAGACCATCGTTCAGAAGGGGCCAGCAGAAATCTTACAGCTCTGGATTGCTAGGGGAGTTGGCTCAGGCAGCAGTCCTCTTCTGGAGAAACAAAATATAGAATGAAAATAGAGTCTTTTGTATTATGGTCTGCTGCTTCCTAGCCCCAAGGCTGGTGGGCATTTTTCATTTTTTTCCCAAAGAATCCATTCATGGGAATTACTACTGCTGCCCTGGCCATGGCTCCAGAGGAAACACGGAGACTCAGTCACTTGCTTATCTGTAATTCTCAGGAATTCTAGTCTCTCAGACTCTTATGTTACACTCATGTAAAGAAACATAGCTGTAAAGTACAGAAGAAGGAAAGGGAAGGGAAAGAGGGAGGGAGAGAGGGAGGCAGGGAGAGAGGGAGGGAGGGAGGGAGGAAGGGAGGGAGGGAGGAAGGGAGGGAGGAAGAAGGAAGGAAATTGTAAAGCATTTTCAAATAAAAATTTAATCTGCAAAAGTCATAACTTTCAGGTGATGCTTCTTAGAAACCATTATCAAGATTATAGGTCTCAAACACCATGCTGATAGTCCATGTTTTCTTTTCTGCTGTTTTCTGTATCTCTTGGGCATTTGTCTATCTATCAAATAAACTGATTCCGAACCCACAGAACACCTTTCTTGTCACCTTGTCCTTCTCTTGAAGAGAGGATGTGATACTGAACACCCCTTCTAAGCTCCAGCCTACTGTGAGAAGTCCTTGTTTATTTTCTGCTGAGTCTCCAGATCTACAGTAGAAAAGTCTAGAAATTTGTGACAGGGTGGGGACTGAAAAGGATTCCAGGGCAGCACTCAGTCCTTGAGGGTTACATCAGAAGGGGAGACAAGCATGAATGCACGTCTGTGGCCATTTCCTGCCCTCTTCACACATTGTGACAGAAGTGTTCTTTGAGTCCTAGCTTGCTCCAAGCACGCTGTGAGGCTGAGGACATAACGATGACAAAGACCGCGACCCTGTTCTCTGTAAACTGAATAAGCAAACAGAGCCACTCTAGACTTGACCAGACTTCCAGGAAGTCTCGGTGGGTGTGACTGGGCCAGGGAGGAGCCAGGAAAGCTTCAGCATGCCATGCATAATGAAAAGAGATGGGCTGACAGTTTTTTAAGGCAGACACATAAGGAAACTTGAAGGATGCAGAAATTTCACACATAGCCGAGCAGGCTATTGCCCTTGTAACTATGAATTTTTTCCCATGGCTTCTTCTACTTCCCGATCCAATCCAAATTGTTCACACAGTGTCTGTTGACCTACAAACGCAATGCTTTCTCTTCCTAGGAAAGACTACATTCCCCTGTCCTTTCTCAGTTTGAATGCAAACTGAGCCTCCAGGCCATTTATCACAGAGGTCCCTGCTGTTAAGAACATGTGGAGACAGCAGTATGGAAAACAAGAGCACAGTGGGTCATGGGCACCCACAGAAGAGTCACAAGCAACAAAGTGGCAGGAATTGAGACCTGTAGGATTTAGCTTCTATATAGGACAGAAAGAGCAAGGGAAACATAGGCAAGAGCTGGGGCCTAACTGCAGATCCCAGGTAGGAAAACAAACCAAAAAACCCATGGTGGGGCATAGTTCTCCTTGGGCTCTGATTACACCTAATCATATCTACTCAGCAAGAAAACCTAAATTCTGCTCTCTAACTAGGAGGTTACTCATTTGAGTAGCTGTGAGGGTGTGACATTTTGTATCAGTAGCTCAGGGCTGATACTCAAAAACAGTTCATTACCATTAAAACCTTTCTAAAGCAACTACAGCCCAACCTTAGACACAATGTAAGGATAGATTATCCTCAAAGCCTGGGGGGAGAAAAGTTCACCATTTTCAACTCCTGTGTGGGTATTTAAAAAACATTGGAGCATTAAAACTTTTCAAATGACCATTCCATGTGTGTTTGTCACAGTTTGCAATTCTGACATATGGGTTTTTCTTTTAAGTCTATTAAGAAACAGTTGAAAAAAAATTATTCACATTACCCCCAGTTCTGCTACATCTAAACCAGCAATTTAAATATTTACAAGAAAATCTTAATGTAAAGACTGAACTCCGACAGTGTTTTAAAACCTGATAGTACTACTCCATTATTTTCTTCATTGTGCTCCCTAGCAATGTCACTGGGCATGCGTGCAACATGCTCGGATAATGTTAACAGATGCTAAAACATTTTATTAGCTGATTTATTAGGCTACCAAGAGTCAGTTTTTTTTTTTTTTTGAAAAATGAGGAGAGAAACCCAGACACAACAGAAGTTAGAGAAATCAGAAATCGACCTTTGGAGAGATGGTGGCCAATAACTTTTTTATTCCTTTTGTTAACATACCAACCTAATGTAAAACAAATCAAAGCCAGCACCAATGGCTTTAGTGGTTTATTTTCTTTTAAGAGAAAAGGTTCAGTCAAAATGTGATTTGTAAAAGAAAAAAAAAAGAATGTAAAGAAAAAATATAGAAGTAATGAGTGCGGTCTGTATACTTATAGGAAGTATAAATTTAACTGGAATATTTTTATGAGTGGTTCCTCTTTGGGTGTGTGATTAAAATGCAACTCTATTTTTGCATGCAGCTAAAGTTATATGGAAAATAAATGAGCAAAGTAGCAACTTTTTCCTCTGTGTGAGTAAATATATGACTAAATTTGATGAAATTTAGAACATAGCATTGGTGCCTTTAGATAATGCATTTCCCTCCCCGCTCCCCACCTCCTGCGTCCTATTTTGAGTTAGGAACAGCACTGGGAAAGTGTATGGAATAAGTTATTGGTGATTCGGGATTGTCAAGGAGGAACATCATATTGGGAGTAGCATTCCTCCCAAGCACTCCTGATAGTCAGGACATATTGCTTATTCAGGAGTCAGCTGAACCTCTGAGCAGGGATCCAGAATCTGCTCTTCACATGAGCAGTCCTTTGGACTGGGCCAAACTGATTTAGGGTAACATTGTGTATGGCTATGGATTTTAAACCCTGCAGTCTCTCTTTCTGTGGTATCTTAGAAACAAACAGACAGACAGACAGCACTGTCATTAATGCCTATGTCTTAGTTAGGGTTTGTATTTCTGTGAAGAGACACTATGACCACAGCAACTCTTATAAAAGAAAACATTTATTTTTATTTGGGTGGTTTACAGTTTCAGAAGTTTAGTCCACTATCTTTACGGGGAAACATGGCAGCATGCAGGAAGACATGGTGCAAGAGGAAGTAGTCTGAGACCATGAATGTGATCTGAGCACATATGAGTCATCAAAGGCCACCTCCACAGTGACACTCTTCCTCCAACAACAACAACAAAAAAAATGGAGGCACTCCTGCTCAACATGCTAACATCACAAAGTGCGGAGAGCAGAACCAGCACCTGGGTGTGTGAACAATACCCTGGGAGCAAGAGCCCTGTGCCAATTAGAAACAGGGGCCAAAATGTCTTCAAGGACAAGATAAACTTCAGAAGGCCCATGAAATCCAAGATTCCAAGCAGTTGAGGTTAATTCTGGCCTCCAACATATCTTAACAACAAAGGACCCTTCATGATCATAACACCCATTAGGACCTCCTGCCTCTGACTTAGCTAAGTCCTTGGTGACCATTGAGTGTCTGTCATACTGGTTGATCTGCCTAAACACAACAGAGACTGTTACCATCTGTCACCCATAACTCCCCAGGAGTGTCTGAGGCAGAGTTTGCACTCACTCACTCTCTTCTCTCACCAGTGGATGTAAGGATATGGCGACCTGATGTGCATTAACCTATCAAACTGGCAAACCACTTTGTGTTACCTCTACCGACTGCCTGTGAGTGAATCCCACCTCTAGATATTGGTGGCAGCACATAGAGCTAGATCGTTATATTGTTAGATTCATTAGCTGTGACTACCCTCCCCTTTCATTTGTAAATGATAAAGTATGTATTCAAAAAAGAATCTGATCGACAGCCTGTCTGTGACAGGTAAGTCATATACAAGACAAGACACCACCAGGCTCTTCCCAGTCCCCTACCACCATAAACAGGGTAAAACACACACAGTACTTCTATGGGCAGCCTGACTACAGATGAGTTCCAATTTAACCAGGTCCCACTTCTATACCAAAGAAGAGTGACCCTCGTTAAATAGAGTAATTCTAGTACTATAGGTCACATATTAACCAAGCCTGCTTCCTTATAGTACAGGATCGGCTTCCTCCCTTAGAAACCTTTAAGAATGGGTAACTTGCTTTTGATGACTACCAACCTGTGTCATTTGCCTGTCAGCTTCCATTAATAAGGTGCTTATCTGAAGGAGCTGATTCCAACTCCTTCCTCTCAGAACCCACCCTACTTCTCCTCTCCCTCCCTGGTAACCTTACATTCACCTCTGCTGCTGATCTTCCATGCAATTAACTCCTCTGAGCTATGCAGAGACTCAGATTGTACCCCTGTTTCATAAGAAAACTTCCTATTTTCAAGCTCACTGCTAATTCTTGGTTTAAAAAATGATGTAATCACCCATGCACTTTACAATTTAAAGCAATAAACACAGTCACAGTTTTTGTAACACATCCGTAGATTTTCAATCCTGCCCGAAACTAGTTTCCTGGATCATCATTAACCCCAAACAAATGTTATTTTCTTTGTCCTGATTACATTAATGTTATTCTTAGTAGACAGCGTTAATGTGTTTTGGGAACCAGTCAACTAAGACAGGAGGAGAAAATGAGACTACAGGATCAGGGGTGTAATGACAGGTGAGCTTGCAGGTTCCCATATAACCATGGCTTGCCACCTCCTTATAATTTTGTAGCCTAAGAAGACTCAATTATTATTTACCATTTTCTCTCATGCCATTAGGTTACTAAAAGAGCATCACAGTGTTATTGTTAAATGTAATGATTTTCATTCTAATACACACAGTATAACAGGTTTTAATAACTGAGAAGAATCCAACCTACTGACCCTTCGAAATCCCAACATATCACAAACCCTCAAATATGGGAGTGGAAACTCTCTGTATTAGTAATCTTCTCAAAACCCTAAAGCTTATTATTAACACTAAATTTGATCTTCAACTTCTTTGTTATTTTTCGGAACTCCTTCTACTAACTTTTACTGAGCAAAATGATATAAAAGTCAAAATAGAGAAAAAAATATAGAAACTTTGTCAGCCAGATTGGCCCAGACTTGACTTTATTGTCCAAAAATTTGGATGTCATGTGAGCTGCTTATAAGTCTCTGTCATTTAAAAAGTCATGATTGGCAGTTCACTCTGCTTATTAATACTAGAGCAATTGTTGATAATTGTTCTGGGTTTCAATGTCTAATTAAAGCTAAGTGGCTAGATTTGCATACAATAAACAATAGAAGTGACTTGAATTTCCAATCTCCTAGGCCTAATCAGCTTCACAATACAATATCATTAAAACTTGCATGCTAATTATAGCTAATTGTTTTATGCAAATTGAAGCCATTTCAGTTAGAATACATTTTTTTTTCCTAAAAGTTTGTTCTTTATCTGGAAAGATCTGAGATGCTTAAGTCACCTATAAAGAAAAATTAGGAAAATGAAGTAAAATAATTGTAAGGAAAGTTGCTTTTTTGTTCTTTTAAGTTACACAAGTCCAGGCTCCCTTGTTTAAAAACTTCGACCTTTCAGTCAAAACAAGGCAATTAGATCAAACCTGCTTATTAATTCTACTTGGCAAAATGTGAAACTGCCCAATTAGAGAGAAATAAAAAAGAGTACATATTTTGAGTTAAACAAACATTATTGATAGCATTAAATTCTAGAGTGGTCCTTTCGAATCATTCCCTAATTAATCCTAGAAGACCACATGAAATGTTAGACATGCTTTATGTGAACTCCAAACTGACCCTTCTCAGAATCAATGTGAAACACTATAAATCCAATGATTGACCACCAAGGCTCACATGAAGAAGAAAAAAGAAAACGGCAGAAAGAAAAGCTGTGTACATGGGTTACTAGAGCAATGTCTCATTTACTTTGTATTCAGAGGTCCCTTAGCTGGACACTGCCATCAATTGTCCCTGGAGGTTTCTAATCCTGGCAACGCATACAGCAAGGCCAATGACTTCTGTATGGCCCTGCCTTACCCACTTCTTGGAAAAGCCACTGAAAAATTGAAACGGTTTGATGGGTCACAGTTTACTGCCTACTGGAAATGCTAATCTGAGATGAAAAATTAATAATTTCTGGTTGAGATTTGTCTTATAAAATCCTACCTGATCCTATCCCATCCCAACCCAACCCATATACCCCATAACTTGCCTAAAACCAGAGAAGACAAGCTTTAAAGTGCTGCTGCTCTCTATATGTATGGGGCATACATACTATTTCTTTCAGATGCCCTCCCAAATGCCTAGCCAGTGGCAGCTCCCAGATTATATTCCACTTTGGGGATGAGAGCTAAAAGGAGATGGGTAGGGAGAGAGAGGGGTAGCAGAGCTACAATTAGTAACAGGGCAGAGCTCTTCTGTAACTCTGTACAGCTCTGTGTCACCTCACTCTCTGCTAGTCACCGCCTTTATCCTCACTGCTATTGTATTTCTTCTCATAGAGTTTAGATTCCCCGACAAATATGCTTAGAGTTTTAAAACAACTGATTCATAGCTCCTTGAAGGCACAAAGAGGGTTAGCTTGTTTGACTTCCAAAGATTTAAATTATTATTTGAGAATGTCATACATGTGTACTGTATTTAAATCATATCTACCCCTTCCTCTCCCTATTTCTAACCTCTCCTTTGTCCACCCCACTCCCTCTCGAACTGATTGAACTAATTTACATTATTGATACACACACACACACACATACACACACACACACACACACACAAACCTACTGAGCCCATTTTGTGTTGCTTTTATGGACAAGTGTTTAATTAGGATGAGATGGCCTATTAATGATCTCCTCCCTGGAGAAAACTGTTCCATACTCTCTGTACAGCCAGTGATTGCCTACAGCTATTTATCTAGGGCTAGGAGCTTGTAAATTTCCATCATCCACAATGACACATCAACTGATGTCATTACGCAAGTCTTGTTGAGGTGACCATATTGTTGAGATTTCATGGGTGCAAATCTGGTGTCATTTCTAGAAGATATTATCTCACAGCAGGTGTCCTGGTCCTGGGGCTCCTATAATCTTTCTGCTCATGATGTTCCTTGAGGCTTTGGTCAGATGGGACAAAATGTCAAATAAATCTCTTTTAAATCAGCCTAATCATAGTGATTAATCTATCACGAAACCTGAGATTACTCATGAAACGATTTGGGTGAGCACCTACTTCTCTTTCTTTGACCAACTCTCTATCCCACAAATCCTCCCCACCTGTCTTGCAGTTTTATTACTCTGATAAGACACCATGGCCAAGGCAATTTATAAAGAAAGCATTGAACTTGGGGCTCATATTCCGGAGAGTAGTAGAGTAGTAACATCCAAGACTATTGTGGCACGCAACATGGTGGCAGGCAGGTTGGCATGGTGCTGGGGCAGTAGCTGAAAGACAATAATAAGGAGGCAGAAGACAGAGTGTGTGTGTGTGTGTGTGTGTGTGTGTGTGTGTGTGTGTGTGTGTGCGCGCTACACCTCTTACCCTTCCCAAACAGCTCACCAACTGGGGACCAATGAGCCTTAGGGGACCATTCTCATTCAAACCCACACCCCACCCCAAATGCTTTATCCTACTGGATCCCTCCCTGTCATTTATAGAAAGTCTGTCTGAGGCGCTTCTCTCCCAAGTTTCCCTGATTTAAAAATCTCACCATTCTACTCTTGTGTTCTGTGTTTAGATCAAGTTGTGCTGCGTGGCCCGGTTACAGTGCATTATCTAAAATAGTCAGACTGGGTCTTCCAGGGAAATCCTCCATTCTAGAGGCAGACTTTGACTTCGTTTTGCGGATGGCCCAGTGACTGGGCGAACACATGACTAGCACAATTTGTCCTCCAGGTCTTGTGTGGCACACAGGGATAAATGGCTCATTCCTGGAGCTAGCGAGAGTACTCACCTATGCACCTATGGGGTAAATTGGGACAGTGGGAACATGGGTAAATTGGGATAAATGGTTCATTCCTGGAGCTAGCGAGAGTACTCACCTATGCACCGATGGGGTAAATTGGGATAAATGGCTCATTCCTGGAGCTAGCGAGAGTACTCACCTATACACCGATGGGGTAAATTGGGACAGTAGGTGTAGTATCTGGCCTCTTATTGGCCACGCCCACTCCCAGCTTCCAGCCTCTGACTCCAATTCTCCCCTCTCTTCCTCTTCCGCTCTCATGCGAGCAGCAGCTGCTTCTCTTCCCTCTCCCCCTTCCCTCTATCTCTCTGTCTCTCTCTATCTCTTTATCTTCTCTCTTCTTTTCCCTCCATCACCCATCTAATAAATGTTTAACTCTGCATAGCGCGCCTACCCAGCTCTCTTTTGTCCATCCATACAGCCGCAGAGCCCATATGGGGACCCGGAGACTAGCCGGGTGGTCTGGCTGCCCACCCGCCGCAGAGACCGCGTGGTCTGGGGACCTGCAGCAAGCTGCAGCAAGCTGCTGGGTCACCTCTTTCTTTTAAAAAAACACAACAGTAGGAACATGGGTAAATTGGGATAAATGGCTTATTCCTGGAGCTAGCGAGAGTACTCACCTATACACTGATGGGGTAAATTGGGACAGTAGGAACATGGGTAAATTGGGATAAATGGCTCATTCCTGGAGCTAGCGAGAGTACTCACCTATACACCGATGGGGTAAATTGGGACAGTAGGAACATGGGTGTGTTAAATCTATCATGAAAACAAGGCCCCAGAAATTATCACACACCAGACCAAAGAAAGGTTGCAACACATCACCTGGATGCTATAAAAAGGTAGCAACCTAACAGTGTACTGGGGACAAAGCCACTGACCTTGACTACCTGATGTACGTATCAGGGAACAATAGGCAGAGTTTGCCTGACTGTCTCACAGGATTTAGCTCAGTCAGTTTGTGTTGTTGACATGGGCTATTAAAATTTTTATTTGTCCATCCTCTTCTGTCTTGTTTGCCTATCCAGATCTCCTATGCAGTATCTGCCTAGTGTGCTCCTGCCCTGTACCTCATTACCACTGCTAAACCTTGCAGCCAGATACCACAGTAAAGCCTCTCCTGAAGACCTGCAGGCAATTACTATCTTAGTCACTCCTCCTCCCACAAACCCTCCATTTGCATCTCTATCAACTTCAGTGTCTCTAGGATCTCTGAACCCTTTTGAACTCTGCTGTGGCCTCTTAACCCTTTATAACTAATCTATAACAAAGATAGATCACTAGGTTGACAGATAGATGATAGATGGATGGATAGATAGATAGATAGATAGACTGATAGGTAGACAGACAGATAGGGCTGAATGCTAATATTTGTACAATTGTGCAACATGAAAGGAAACACCTGACAGAGGGCATGTGGCTGAGGATGCCTGTTCATATTATAGTGTTTAGGAAGCAAAAATAGAAACAGGAGGGGACCACTGATCAGATTCACCTTTGACAGGCACGTGGTATTAACTCCGTTTCCTCCCACTTGGTACTACCTCCCAGCCTTTTTGCCAACTCCAAATAGTATCTCACACTGCAGAGCAAGTCTTTAGCATGCAGACAGGGCAGGCTTTAGGTGGTGGCATTTTAAGGTCTAAGCCATAACACTACTGCTCTTCGATTTTATGAAAATATTTATCCCATAATACTGAAAACAAAATACATAAGTAAATAAGCAAGTGGCCTAATGCTACATATAGGCAACCAATCTTCCACAAACTGGAAAGTGTTTCATTCAATTCACTGATTATTACTGACAAAATATACCAGAGTCAGCAAAACCTGCCGATATATATGCCATTTCTTAAAATTTTATTTATCAGAAAGATAACTAGCTTATACCCTGAAAAGAATGGTAAGTTTGGAAGGTGAGATTTATTCTCTTGTACGAAATTAGTTTCATATTTAGCCTAGAAATTCTATCCTAAATCCTCTAGGTTTCTTGTAAAAACACAGTTTCTCTAGGACCTTCGAAATAGTCTTGTCAATGAACTGAACACAATTACTCATAGAGGGTTTTTTGTCTTTATGTGAGAATGGTAATTTTAGCTTTTTTGTAATCCATGCTTTGGCAATAATCAATTCTGCTTAAGGTTATTACTCAACACATTATTAGTGTCTAGCCTTATTCTTTTCAATTATACTATAAAATGTTCACAATTAGGGTTTTCTATTGCTGTTCTGACACTTAGGTGCTCTGTAAGTATTGTTTGTGTGTTGCTGAACTCAATTTCATGACCTTGTACTCATTAATCAGTAGAACAAGTCATCTCCATTTGCCCCAGAGAATTCCATTCATCTCTTTGTTTGGTATCTGTGTGACTAAATAGGCTCCACGGAAATTCATTCATCCTAAGGAGGACTAAACTATGCAGGAAGCTTCTCTTTTTGTTCATTGTCAAGAGTAGAAAAGCAAGCCATGAGAAAAGAAAGCATCAACTCCTCTATCCCCCTTATGGTTTATTCCATAGATCCTACCTGCACGAAACCGTCAATT
This sequence comes from Ondatra zibethicus, assembly GCA_004026605.1. Lineage (NCBI taxonomy): Eukaryota > Metazoa > Chordata > Mammalia > Rodentia > Cricetidae > Ondatra > Ondatra zibethicus. Next base: position 3,209 of record PVIU01016137.1, on the reverse strand, counting down.
AAATAATAAAACATTAATTGCCTTTTGGGTGTACAAATCTGAGGTTGCACATTTTTCCCCTAAATAATTTACAGTATTCCATATGTAAGTGGATAACAAAAGAAAGAGAAGGGAAAAGAAGCCCTGGTAGCAATAAGGAAGCAGGTCTTCAAATGTAGTTAGGGAATCTCTGTCATTTCTAAATAAACCCATGTCTACAATATCAGTGCTGTCTCTCTTAAAATTCCATGATTAATGAGATTTCAGTGGCTTTGATACATTTTGCATATCCCTTTATCATAAATGATTCTTACAATTTTTGGGGGGGAAGGAAAACATGCTCTTTTTCAACTGTCTGAAATTACTGTAAACAGTAGAAAGCTTTAAGTAATGAGAATCAAGTTCAGTTTTGTCTTTTAAATCTCTTTTCCACTTTACAACTAGTATTTTTAACCTTTTTCAGACTCTTCCCTAACTGACAAGATTACAGATGTAAGACAATGAATACTCTATTATAGGTTTAAATTTCACACTCTAAGCTTACTCAATGGCATTTCCTTCCTTGTATTCCAGACTAAAGTTCTATGGTCTTGGGAATGTTTGTATTAATTTTAAAAAAATATTTGAACACTCTAGAAGGAGGTAGTATCTTTCCCCAAATTATAACAGAATCTTTAAACATTTTCAATTTCATAGTTTAAAAAATTGTATATCTGAACATCATCTCTGTATAAATGGTCAGTCACAAAGGAAGAAAACTCTAAGAATGGAGAATTAAGTATAAATTAAATAAAATATTTTTTTAAAAAAAATGGCCACAAAAGTGATTCTATACTACTATTTAAAAGTCCCCTTAAATTAATAATGGCATCATTCTGAATGTAATTACTGCGACCCCCTGGATGCTCAACTTGCTAGCGTAGTTGTATATAGGACATTGAGAAGCTGCCTATGAATTAAGAAAAGAAAAAGAAGAAGTATTTGGATTTTGCAAACAGATGTTACAAACGCAAGCAAAACCTCCTATGATTGTATTTCATACTCCAAGTTAGGGTCTGGTGCTTCCGTTCACAAACAGTTCCACTAATCAAGTTTCCTATCCATAATGAGCAGACGCAACCATGTTGCACAGGCAAGCAAGAAATCAAGCCAATACTTTTTCCTATTCAACACACTCACCTAAATTCTACATTATTAGAAACAAACAAAAATAATTTCACTCCTTACTTCGAAAGTTCTTCTAAAGTGCAGCTGAGCACACTGAAAAGCTTGTTTGGTAAATGACATGAGCTGCGTGCTGGGCTGGGCCATAGAGAGGCATGGCTAGGGCCCTGGGTTTCATCTCACGTACTGCAAACCAAATAAAGTCAGATATGATAACTTAAATACAAAGGCTTACTGTAAATCTCTGGCCCCAGGGGCCCACCTCTCCAGGGCTGCTTGGGTTTAAAATGTACCTAATTCCAGCCAAGCTTTGGCTTTGTAAGCTCTACCTTAAAGTTATCCAGTTATAGCCTTCCTACAAGTGTTAACCTCATTTCCAGCCCTGCAGGGCTCCTGATGTGGTGAAGATGAGGGTTTCCCATTCCGAAATGCTTTCGATCCAAACAGTTTTGCCTGATCAGTGTATTTTTCTAGTAGTCTTTGGAGACATTGACAGTTGCAACAGACACATGGGCAGGAACAAGGAGAAACAGAACTACTGGATGGGATACTATCAATCAAGTATCTCAAGCCCTTAAAATTTAAGTCAGAGACCTGAAATTTCTAATCATACATGTCAGTGCATTCCTCTTTGTTGTGACAATCCCTCTGAGTATCCTTATAGTAGAACACAGTAGGAAAACAAAGCTCATATGAGAGATGATAAAATTTCAACATACCCTTTCAATATACCCATATTCCGCATTGTCTTTTATGGAGACAGAGAAGTGAAGAAAAATAGTCTGATTAAAATCAAACAATATTTGTAAAGTTTTGGCAAATACCCACAGCTCTCCGTAAAATGACTATCCAGAATCAAGTACTCTCATGGACCCAGTAGAAGGAGGCACCACCATAATGTGGTCATTCAGCTACCACCTCTGAAATTGATAAGGAACCTCATGCTTTGTCACAAAATGGCTTCCAGTTCAACCCTTGTATATGAAAAATGCAGTGTGAGTCCACAGGCTGGTTATGCGGTCAGAAAGGCCATGGTTTCTCCTGTTTTCTAGGATTGTAACCTAGTTACAAGTTAGTTAACTCTATTTACCCTCAGTTCTGTTATTTGTTCAAAGGAACAAAATAGAATTCGGTCAACTTCCCAGAACATCTGGGATGATTAACACTACCTTGTTCTTCAGATGCAAGGAAGGGGCTAGCTGATGCATCTGATCTAAAGCACTAGTTTAAGTGCTCGAAATGCATTAATTAATTTAACTCTTAAAACTACACTTGAAGTAGAAGATATTAACCCCCCTAATCTCAAGGTGAGAAAACTGCTGCTAAGAATATTAAATAATTTATAGAGGTGGAACAGCCAGCCTATGTGTATCTGAAATAAGAACTATAGTCTGCTTCTTTTCCCTCCATTGTTGTACTAGGAGACAGATGATAAGCCTGAAAGTGGTGGCATTAATAGCTCCAAGAAGAAACCCTGCATTTAAGGGACCACTAGAAATGACTAAAGGTCCCAGACAACTTTGGCTGATGATGGGGAACATAATCTGAAATATTTGTAAACCTTGGATTTGAAGGAAAAACTGAACCTTGACCAATTACTTCTTAACTTGAAAAAAAAAAAAACCCACTGTGCTGAAAGTTTCATTAGATGAAGGATTTCCTGGAGATATTTTTAAATAAGTGCTCCCACCCAAGTTGGAATAAACCAAAAGGTAGTGTTGTTAATTTCCTGAGCAATACAAAAGAAGACGCATCTCTAGGCGATGGGAGAAAGTGAAGATGAGGTTACTTCTGGGAATATAATTTATATGAATAAATTTATAGTAAATGAGATAAACCCTTGATGATTTTCTTGTTAAATTTAGGCTATTCTCCACCTGGGTAGCTCAAGAGTTTAAGATAATAGTCAAGTCCTAACCCTAGTGAACATGGTGACTGTTGTGTTTTTTTAAAAGAAGGGGGGACCCAGCAGCTTGCTGCAGCTTGCTGCAGGTCCCCAGACCACGCGGTCTCTGTGGCGGGCGGGCGGCCACGCGGCTAGTCTCCGGGTCCCCATATGGGCTGTG
>PVIU01016136.1:0-46046 GCA_004026605.1 Ondatra zibethicus | reverse complement strand
CTAAAGGAGCTATAGTAACGAAAATAGCTTCGTATTGGCACAAAAACAGACAGGTAGACCAATGGAATCAAATCAAAGACCCTGATATTAATCCACACACCTAGGAACACCTGATTTTTAACAAAGAAACTAAAATTATACAATGGAAAAAAGAAAGCATCTTCACCAAGTGATGCTGGTATATCTGGAAGTCGACAAGTAGAAGAATGCAAATAGATTCACATCTATCCCCATATAAAAACTCAAGTCCTATTGGATCAAAAATGTCAACATACATTTAACACACTGAACCTCATAGGAAGAGAAAATGGGAGGTAGCCTTGAATACATTGGCACAGGAGACCATTTCCTGAATATAATACCAGTAGCACAGACACTGCAATAGCCAATTGATAAGTGGACTCTCCTGAAATTGAGAAACTTGTATAAAGCAAAGGAAACTGTCAACAAGAAAAAATGGCAAACTATAGAATGGGAAAATGTAGACGAATAATAAAAATCTAGATACAGATATTGAGGTTCAAGCTGCAAGATCAGAGAAGCAGAGCAACCAAGTAATTAAAGAGCTCTTACCTCTATGAAATCTTCAGACGGAAAAGAGAGTGAGTGCCTGTCTCATCCTGCCTTATATTCCTCGCTACTCCTGGGATTAAAAGTGTACAGCACCAACCTCTATGGCTAGCTACTGTGGCTGCTATGATTAAAGTGTGTGCCGCCACTGCCTGGCCTCTATGGCTGACTAGTGTGGCTAGCTCTGCACTCTGATCTTCAGGCGAGCTTCATTTGTTAGATCATAAACCAAATATCATTATAGGAAAAGATCTTTACCAACCCCATGTCTGACAGAGGGCTGATCTCCAAAATATACAAATAAATCAAGAAGCTAGACATTAAAAAAATCAAATACTCTAATTAAAAAATGGGGTATAGATCTAAATTGACAATTCTCAACAGAGGAGTCAAATGGCTGAAAGGCACTTACGGAAATCCTCAACATCTTTAGCCATCAGGGAAATGCAAATCAAAAAATCTCTGAGATTCTATCTTATACTTGTCAGAATGTCTAAGATCAAAAACACTAATGACAGCTTATGCTGGAGAGGATGCTGAGTAAGGGGAATGCTCCTCCATTGCTGGTGGGAGTGCAAACTTGTACGTCTGCTCTGGAAATTAGTATGGCAGTATCTGAGAAAACTGTGAATCAATCTATCTCAAGACCAATAATACCATTCTTAGGCATACACCCAAAGAATGTATACTCATACCATAAGGACATTTGCTCAACAATATTTATAGCAGCATTATTTATAATAGCCAGAATCTGGAAACAACCTAGATGCCCCTCAGCTAAAGAATGGATAAAGAAAATGTGGTACATTTACACAATGGAGTAATAATCAGTGGTAAAAACAATGCCATCTTGAAATTTTAAGTCCTGAGTGTGGTAACCCAGACCCAGAAAGGCAAACACAGTATGTACTCACTTTTAGACATAAAGCAAAGGATACCCAGCCTACAGTCCACAACCCTAGAGATGACAGGAGACAAGGAGAACCTTAACAGGGTTCCCCTGGGAAGGGGAAATAGACAAGATCTCTGGAATAAATTGGGAGCATGGGGAGAGAGGGGAGGGTGAAGAGTGGAGCGTGGGGACGAGAACATGAGGAATCTGGAAGGTCAAGTTGGGCAAAGGTCAGAGAGGGAGGATATCTTCATAGAGGGAGCTATTACAAGGTTAGTGAAAAACCTGGCACTAGGGAAATTCTCAGGGATCCACAAGGATAACTCCAGCTAAGAATCTAAGCAATAGTGGAGAGGGTACCTTAACTGCCCTTCACCTATAAGCAAATTGATGACTACCTTAATTGTTATCATAGAACCTTCATTCAGTAACTGATGGAAGCACATTCATAGAGCCACAGCTAAGCACTGGGCCAAGCTCCTGGAGTCCAGCTGTAGAAAAGGAAGAGTGATAATATGAGCAAAGGGGTCAAGACCATGATGGCAAACCCACAGAAACAGCTGATCCGAGCTAGTGGGACCTCACTGACTCTGGACTGACAGCTGGGGAACCTGCGTAGGACCAAACTAGGCCCTCTGAATGTGGGTGACAGTTATGTGACTTAGGCAGTTTGGGGAGCCACTGGCAGTGGAACCAGGATTTATCCTGAGTGCATAAACTGGCTTTTTGGAGTCCATTCCCTATGGAGGAATACCTTGCTCAGCCTAAATATAGGGGGTAGGGACTTGGTCCTACCTCAAGTGATGTGACAGACTTGGTTGACTCCCCATGGGAGGCATTGCCCTCTCTGAGGAATGGATGAGGGGATGGGGGTCACAGAAAGGTGGGGGGGGCAGAGGAGGGATAGAAAACTGGGATTGCTATGTAAAATTTACAACAGATCATTTAAAAAAATAAAAAACAAAAGACCATCCAATTCAATGTCACACTATTTCAATTGATTTCTCCTGAATTAGGTCTAAGAGTGAGAAAATAATCTTTTGTAGCTCTCTCGGTGTTTAAACCTTTGAAGAAATGTAACTAGATGCTAGTTGAGTGAAGTCTCTGTAGCAAAGAAGGTGTGAACACACAGACATGCCATAAACTATGGCGGTGCTGAAGGAACATGTCTGCTATGGAGAACAGGAGTGTGAATAGGGCAGAGCTTTTCCAGCTTTTCCCCCTTAAGTCTGGTCCTTTGAGAAAAGAATGAGCTGTGGCCCAGGCCCTTTGGCATTCCAGCCCCCACCACTGTGACTGAAATGATCAAATGTAGAATAAGGCCCTGGTGGCAGCCCTTCTCAGCTTTGCTAAAGGGACAGACTTCCTAGATAGGCACATACACAGCTTAAAGTGCAAGTCACAGGGGCAACTAGCTAGCATATGCCACGGGAAAATGGTCCGAAACAACAGCAGCGGCGGCGGCAAAGACAACAGCAGCAGCAACAACTAAAAACCCAAACCAAAGCAGCAATTGGTGGCTAAAAAGCCACAAATATGGGTGAAAACAAAGTTGTTATCTGCAAGGCTGGCCTATGGACTAAAAGTAGGGGCTAAACACTTGGAATCTTTACACCATATTGGATTTATTGTCCCTAATTGTTCCCATCAGGGGTCCCTGAGATCATGGTGGAATCCTGGGGTGGGCAAGGAAGCTATTCCATCTTTGGAAAACTTTCCTAAAAGCATAGCATAGCATAATACCCAACTTCCAAGTTAAGCCAACATGGAGCATTAAGTGCCCACAACTTTCCCCAGAGCTTGAACATGCTTTCTTGCCTTCAGTAGCATGAAGAAATGCAAGTGCATTTGTTAGGACATAGTTGTAAATGGGCGAACTTCGCCTGTGAAAGTTTAGAAAAATCAACTGTTAGTTTAGAATGCTGTGCAGAGATTACAAATTAAAGATTGAATAAAGATGAAGTAACTAAATAAAAATCAAGGAAAGTAGAGGTTATAACATTGATTTCATATTTTTTAAATTGAAAGAAATATTTTCAGAAATTTCAGTTTTGAAAAAAAACCCTAAATAACAAATTCATGATGCTCCAGCTAGTTAGGTTTTAGTTTCTGCTTTGTGTTTAGAGATTATGATTAATCATATTCAGTTTTCAGTTATGTCCATATTATGAACTGGGGCTTTATGATTTTGAAATTACTCCTTTTAATATTCCTTTTCCTTTCAAATCTCATCTGTCTGATGTCTGCAGTTATACAAGATATTGGTGGGGTGCAAGTTGCGTCTCTCTTGATTCCTTTGACATTCTCCTGCATAATTAGGCTTTAAACTAGCCGTTTGTTAGTGGCTTGTACTTTGGGCTTTTAAATCATCATTGTTAATTTCTTAATTAGAGAATTAAATAATCTGTAGTTCCTGTGCTCCTGATGCTCTGATCAAATCTGCACCTGGCTTTGAACTTGTCCTGGGTATTCAATATTTCTGTGACTCTCCTTCACTGGCATTCTTCTTATATAAAAACATTTTCAGGTAAAAATTTTCTTCATAGTTTAGGATTCATAAATTATTGATTAGGGCACTAGAAATTACAGTGTGGATTTATAAATTTTAGCACTTTATTCTTCTTTCAAATGTAGGAGAATGCTAGAATACTTGAATCCCATTTGCTTTTGTCCAACCTGGTTCTCATCGATTTGTTTCATCCCCTGTGAGTGCAAACACAACAGAGTGCTGTTCTTACTCATTCAGCTGCCTTTGAATTTTACCCAGGCATCAGTCACACTCACTGAATGCTCACACGGAATTGTGAATGCCTCTTTTAAACAGCCTGAGTGTGTGTGTGTGTATGTGTTTGTGTGTGCATGTGTGTATGTATTGCGTTTGGGTGTATGTGTGTGTGTATGAGTGTGTGTGTGTGTGTGCATGTGTGTAGTATGAGGAGCGGGCCGCGTCCCGTGGCCCAGCTCCAGGCCACCCAGATAGCTTAACCCCCGAAATAACCACACAGAAATTGTATTAATTAAATGACTGCTTGGTCCATACGCAGTAGCCTCTTATTGGCTAACTCTCACATCTTGATTCAACCCATTTCTGATAATCTGTATGTCACCACGAGGTCGTGGCTTACCAGGAAAGATTCAGCATGTCTGACCTGGCAGCTTCATGGCAGCTCTCTCTGTCTGCTTCCTTTCTCCCAGCATTCCATTCTGTCTACTCCGCCTACCTGATTTCTGCCCTATCAAAAGGCCAAGGCAGTTTCGTTATTCAACCAATGAAAGTAACACAAATACAGATGGACCTCATACACTGTATATGTATGCATGTGTATGTGTGTGTGTGCATGTATGTGTGATCACAAGACAACTTGTGGGAGTTGGTTCTCTCCTTCCACTGTGTAGACTGTAGAAATGGAATTCAAGTCTAAAGGCTTGCCGAACAGAAAAGTGTTTCACTTTTAATCATAAGGTTTCCTATATATGATTTAATGACTGACACCTGAACGAACAACTTATTTACATTTTAAGGTATATAATACAAAGAAATTTTCTAACTCATGTCCAGAATAAGCTTGCAGTTCTTGTCCTTTTTCTTCTTAAAGTTAAATGTATGGTAGCAAGGTCTAAGATATTATTAAGCTTGGATGCTTAAGAGAATGACCATGGCTATTCCTTTGCTTGGTTAATACATTCTAGCTCACTACTATTTTTATTTTCTCCTTCCCTTTCTGTAGTCACATGGGCAAAAAACTTGTTTTGTGTCCCAAATTATCTCTTAACAATTCTCCTCTTAACTAATTTTACCTGCTTTTGTCTGTCTGGAGGGATAGCTACATAAGTGTATCTTATCTACAGCAGGTTCTATTCCTTGACCTCAGAAATATTTTAGTTGAGGCAGCCTGATTTTCTACTAATCAACTCAGTTTCAGCCTTCTGTTATTTTATATCTGGTGTGTTTGTGCTGAACCACGTAGAATATTATATCCTAGAAGCATTAACTACAGCTACTGATAGAGATGAAAACAGTAATAAAGTTTCCTTTTTGTATACTGGCAGAAATGGAACTCCAACAATCAGTTAAGGCAGGAAGCAGAAGAAGTGCGATATAGAGTCTTTGTAAAGGTTAACACTGCTGGGGCTTCCGAAGCACATTTTCCTAACAAGATCAGTAATGCCAGCTGTCTGCATTCAGAGAAATAATTTATGTTCAGCATTACATGGAACACTAAGTAAAATGACAATTACAGTTAAATTAAATTGAAATATGCATCACAATTGCAAATGAAAAAAATGAAGTCTTCCCTTCAAGATATCACAATAGCTATTATAAATGAAAAGACTGGAATATTTGAATTTGTATTACAGAGATATATTTGCAAAATAAATAAGATAACAAAAGTTTGAAAAGTTATATTCCTTCATATAATTGGTAGCTACAGTACCTCAGTGCCTACTCATTTCTCACTATTGGATTGTTCTTTTCTTCAAATACCAAGATGTGAAATAGTTACATTTCCCAGGACACCTGAAGCTTGAGTTCTTTCTGATTTGGGATTTTCTAGTTAGATACCATAAGTAAACACAGGGCAGAGATGAGAAGGGATTTTCCATTTTCCTGCTACCTAATGACTCTAGGATGCCCTTCCAGGATCATGACTCCTGGGACAGGGCTGTGTCCCCATCACAAGAGCTTCCAGAATTGTCCAGTCTGTGCTCCTTGTGGTGGTTCTAGGAAATACAGTTCAGAGTATGTTTTCAGCCTTCACAGTCCTGAGACATTTATATTTTGTAATAAATCTTTTCCTGTTAATATTATAAAATAGACATTCCCTGCTTCAGAGATAACTTCTATATTATAGCATTTAAATTATACTTGCTTATTTAAATAATTAATAATAAAGTCATGTAACAGGTGAATATCATAAACATATTTAATATAAATTTGTTTAGCATAACTGATTTGAAATGTAGTCAAACCTCATCATTCAGCTAAAACTCCCTTCTGGCTTGTGGTTGTTTGTTTTACTGTCTGTGTTTCTTAATACACTAGCTCAAAATTCAACACACCTCAGTGTTGTTGGCAACGACATAAACCTGATGGTAACATCAGAGTGATATAAACCTATTGCTCTCTATAGAAATATTTTCTTTCGATTAACTAATCTTTGGATAGTAGGTACTCCCTAGAGATATCATCGATGAACTTTCATACATATATCCAGTCCTGCCTTTCTTCCCTCTTGCTCTCTGCAGTTGAGCTCATTGGACTTCCATAAACCTCCTGCCAGCACCTTAACCAATCCGGACTCTTTACCTTATGGATTTTGTGCATTCTAATTTCGGTTTCATCTTATACCTGTGTCTAGTTCCTTTCCACTCAGGACTCTTTAAGGAGTCTCTGCTTTTGCTCAAATAAGCTGTATATAGGTCAGATAAGAGCAACAATGGAATCTGTCAGTACACACAACTTTCCTTGTGAGAGAGACACCTGATCACAACTTGGACACTTTGGTGTTGGGTCATCTTCCGAGATAAACAGGTACCCTGTAATATGTGCATTGTAAGTAGCCATGAACCAGATTCCTTGACTTCTATTCTGAGCAGGGCAGGGCTGAAATTATAGCCACTTATAAGAGAGAGATCCCATTACCAAATTAGAAGAAACCATGGCACATTTAAATCAACATGTATTGGTACATCTAGCCAATAAAGCACAGCTACTCCTGTAAGTGAAAGAAACCATTCTTGTCCCCAACATTTCTACTCTCAACCACAACATCTGGAGATGGTCAGTTTACCCATTTCTGTTTCGTTGTTTTAGTGGCTGCTTCTTACCACTGCACAGGAATAACCAACAGTATTGACAAGCTCGTGTTGTATTGATTTTCTGCAGAGTTACACTAATAGTTGGATCCCTTACCCTCCTCATGTCTTCTCCACAGAATCACTCACTACAGTTATATCAGTTTGTTTCTTGATTGGTTATGTTTTAACTTTGAACAGAACACTTACAGTTCTTATCAATGTTTCATAAAGTCCAGGAATAGTATTCTGACTTCCTACTATGTGAGATCAAATTACCAACACTCCTTCCCCTGGCCCTTCTTTCCACTTCCTGTACTTCTTCCAGTCTGCTTTGCATGCAGTTATAATTCATAACACTGGTAAATACTAAATATTACTAAATAGTAAAACATTTTCTTTCTCTTGAGAAATTTCACTGAACTAGAAAGAAGCTTAAACTGCTTTCATATATGTTAATACTTGAAAAGGAAGACCCATTTTTAAGATTGCCTCTGATTTTATAATATTTGCTCATGAATGCATATTGTATGACTTTTTAACCTAAAAGTTCCATCTGAGTATATTCTCATATTGGAATTCCTTTATGGCCTTATTATCTGAAATCTCTTACTTTATTTTATATTTAGTGGAGCACCAGGAGTGACACAGAACACTAAGACATAACTAAGCACACCATTCAACGAATTGATTAATGGTTTTAGATGCCACCAACACATTATTATGAAAGCCAATTTATGCCCTATTGGTGAGCAATAAAGTCACACCAAAGGTACAATATGCAGACACACATGCTCCCTTTCATGATCAATAATTCAAAACTTACAAGTCATCATTTTATGCTTATAGATTATTTCTCTAACCTTTTACTGAATTTATTGATTTATGTTCAAGTCCACTGTCTAGTTTTATTCTAATTCATCAAGTTGCAATTTATTTTCCATTGTATGTCATTTAACTATAAATGTTTAGGAAAAATTGCATTTGGGAATTTGTCTATGCATGTTTCTTCCAGATTATTTATAACTATACAAGCTATTTACATTTATGTATGTATGTCCTTACATATTAATTTTATATGTTAGCACTTATTCTATTAATCATTGTAATATATAGGAAGATAATGGATACTGTTTGCTGTTTTAACTTTCCGTTAATCTTTGTACTTCCAGTTAGGAAGGGATAAGAAACTGAAAGCAGGAAAAAGCAAGGCCAGGTACCTCGAACAATAGTTTCTTATACAGGGCCCTTAGTACAGATGACCCTTCCCTGTGTAATAGGGCAGTGGGCAAATCAAGATGTCCATAGACTGATTTTTGCTACTCTTCTGATTTTATAGATTTAGTGCATCTGGGACTTCATGGTCACAGGTAGAGGGTGGCTAGCAAAGTAAACCTAGGTTATTGGGAACCAGGGGTTGATCTACCCCTGTAATATAGTGGACTACAATGAGGTGAGAGCAAAATTGCAGTTACGTACCCAGGACACCATGGTGTAGTCCACAAAAGAGTTCATCGGGTACAGGCTGATCCTGGGAGTTAATTCTAACCTACCATTTATCAAATAGCATCTGTTGTTACTAGCTCTAAAATTCTGGTTAAACATTCAGATTATCAGAACTGCTCCAGATTTTATTAGTCCTAAAATAAGGCTCCGGTCATCTATATTGACTCCCTACTTCAAGGCATAGAAAATACTGAGTTTAGGACAAGAAGATGCATTCCAGGCATTTCCAACACTTTCTTACTGATAGTTGAAAATGCCACCATTTTCAACATGACCAAAGGCCTGGAAAGACGAGAGCAGTTAAAGACTGCTTGACCTGTAATGAAGCAGAACTAAGGAGAATAAGCCTCCTCTTCACTTGTTTTCCTGTATCAGTTGACTATGGCATTGCTTTTCCCTACCTGATCACAGCACCGAAAGGATGACATTTAGTCAAGGTACCCTCCAAATCAAGATCAGCCAACAAGCATGTTGAACCTTTTATAGGTTGGGGGATCGTTTTGTCCTTCATAGACTTGAATACTCTCCTTAATTTCTTTAGCAAACATGAAATCAAGGGTGACATTCTATTGGTTAACACTTTAAATACAAGGTTCACATCAAATAAAACTACAATTCCACAGTTTAATGACTGGTTTCTATTCATTCCCTGATGAATGCAAGGGGGACTGTTAGCTGGAGTAAAATCATCTGGAGTGCTGAGCTGCATTAAACTGTAGAGCCTTTAGGAGATGTTAAGAAATGTGATTTTAATTTCGCCCGCTGACTTTCTGTGGGCAACTTAACATGAGAGTTGAATGGCGATATCATGCTGTTGGTACTTGAACCTTCTGCTGGAGGTTGCAATTCAGCCTTGGAAACCTGTAATTACTATTTCTTGAGTAATTCTAGGTTTTGATTATTCAATCTGGATATGCCTAACAGGTATTTGAGAAGTGATCTACAAACAGGCATGGACACAATGCAAACAACAACTTCTTTGTTTCAATGCTGTTCAATGTAGGTATTTCTGATGCTATAATAACATGTTAATAGAAAACATGATGAGTGTAACTGACAGGACACGTATCATGTTTCCATGCTGTAGTTGTTGTATAGCTACCTCTTCAAATGGAAAGGCATTTTATTCAAATATTATGAATCTATATATTTCATTTTAAAAGACAGGGAAAGTTTCCTCTAATGTTTAAGTATTTACCCACAGTTGTTTCACTTCTGTATTTTAAATAGCAGTGGATTCTTATCATGTTTCATTGACCATATATTTCTACATAATGGAATTTAAATGCATAAATGTTTATTTAAAGAAATAGAATTCTGTCCTAGATATGTGTATGTGCATGTGTATACTCACAAAAGGCATTAAAATATCATTTTTTAAAGGCAGTGTGTAAAGTTTTAACACTTAAAAGATGCTTGGCTTGGTGTTCCATGCTCTGAATCTCAAGCCTTAGGAAGTAGATGCAGGCAGTTCTCTGTGAGTTTGAGGATAGCCTGAATTATACAGTGAGATCCTGTCAAAATAAAATGGTGCACTGAATGTATTTTTAGTCAGTCTCACTTTGGGTTTCAAGCAGTGGTAGCAGCTAGTCTCTTGCAAGTGCTCATGAATGCTTCGACACAGGAAAATCCATAGATTACCTCAGGGAAGGAAAAGAGGGGAGGTTGAAGAAACAAGCTGGATGTATAAAACCTTGAAGGATGTGCATATATGTATATGTGTAAATTAATAAATGTACTGATCAAAGTCTCAGGATACAAAGTCATCATCCACAGATGAATAGTTTTATGAACCGACAACAAAAAATCCAAAACAAATGAGAAAAGCATCAGGTATATAAAATATTTAGAGTATCAGGAATATAAAATATTTAGAAATATGTTTAACAAAAGTAGTAAATACTGTTATGCTAAATACCGTAAAACATTTGAGGAATATGAATAATGGAGAAAAAATTTTCATATGTTCATTTATTAGTAAACTTGATATTTAATTGTATAACAGCATTTATAATATTAAACAAATCTCTGGTTGGTTTTAGTTCTTCTAAAATATCAGCAGTATTTTTTAAATACTTTGTTGACACAGGAATGGTCAGTGTGGTTGATTCAGTTGAGTTATGGCACTTAACACAGTGGTTGCTATTGCTTCTCCACCCTGGCCCTGTGGCAGGCAACATTGCACACTGTATATTGGAGCAATGTATATAGCATGGAGACATCAAGTAAACAAAGTGATTCTGTCCTCAGAACAGGGGATCTTCACTTTAGCCACTGGTGCTATTTTTCAACATACAGTGCACACAAAGAGGCAGTAGGGGTAGGTGTCTGTGACTCTTGCACATCCATGCATTTGCAAGTTCCATCCCTTAGGCTGAAGAAATTCCAAAAGGATTAAAAGCACCTCTGTACTTTTACCTTGGTTTTCTCTTTTTCCTTTTTGAGAGGTAAATTCCGAACACCAGGACATTCAAAAGTAAAGTACGTGCCAGGTAAAAGATACAACATAATTATACATGCCAAGGGAAAGATACAGGTTTAGAGAATATTGATTCTTGGCCTGGACAAAAATTATGATAAAGACAGTCTTCCATTGAAACATGGAAAAAATTCAGAACTTGGTAAGGAAAATCTGTCTTACTGAGTTGCTACATCATTAAATTTCTGTTTATAATTATGAAGAAGAAAATTGCAAACTATATAAAGAAACCAAAAGGTGTGACCTGTTTGAACAAAATATAGCTGAATCCACACACACACACACACACACACACACACACACACACACACACACATGCACACATATAATTTTCTTGCAAGGATCCAAGGATAAATTTCATGGGCAAGACTATACAACAGTTCAAGGATGTCCTGGAGCAATCACTGGAAGAAGATATGTGACCAAAGTCAAGAACACATGTCTGAACAAAGTGACAGTTTTAGTAAAAAGACAAAAACCATAAAATGTAAGTTAAAATTTTAGGGATGAAAAGTACAGCAGCTAAAGAAAAGGTTACCTGATAGACTCTAAGGCAACATTGATTAAACAGTGTAGCATGACGGGCCTGCTAGCTGGGGTTTCTGTCCCGCCCAGTCCCCCCAGCCAGCTGTTTAGCCCCAAAGAAAATCACACAGAGATCTCCAGAAGATTATAAACTGATTGGCCCATTAGCTCAGGCCTCCCATTAGCTCTTGTAGCTTATATTAATCCATTATCCCTATCTATGTTAGCCACATGGCTCAGTACCTTTCTCAGCAGGGCAGGTCACATCCTGCTTCTTTGGTGGTCCAGGCAGATGTGCCGAGAGAGCTTCCTGCTTCCCAGAATTCTCCTATTCTCCTTGCTCCGCCTCTACTTCCTGTCTGCTTGTCCCACCTATACATCCTGGCTAATGGCCAATCAGCATTTATTTAAATCATGATTGACAGAATATGAACAATTCTCCTGCCACCAAAACAGAGAGAAATTGTCAGTGAGAGATGACCTGAAAAAGACTCCCTAGTCTAAAGGACAGAAAAACAAACAAATCTCTCTCTCTCTCTCTCTCTCTCTCTCTCTCTCTCTCTCCTGTCTTAGGTTTTCTATTGCTGTGAAGAGACACCATTACAACAACAGTTCTTATAAAGGAAAATATTCAATTAGGGATGACTTACAGTTCAGAGGTTTAGTCCATTATCAACATGGTGGCATGCATGCAGACATGATACTGGAAAAAGAGCTGAGAATTCTACATCTTGATCTGTAGGCAGAAGAAGTGAATGCCACACTAAGCCTAGCTTGAGTATCTGCAACCTCAAAGCCTACCCACACAGTGACTTCTTCCAGCAAGGATACATCCACTCTAACAAGGCCATACCTCCTATTAGTTCCACTCCTTATTGGCCAAGCATTTATACCCATGAGTCTATTGGGGTCATTCCTATTCAACCCACTACATTCACCACACTAGCTATCATCTTTCTCTACATATGCAGAAAATGTGTACAGGCCTGAAAAGGACTTTCAGAACCACATACATGGACAAAAAGACACACCATGTACATCACTGAAGAAGCAAAGGGATAAACAGGATATCAGAAGAGACATGTGAAAACTTTTCAAATTCAATGAAAGAAACAAATATAAACATTATAAATTCTTCATAAATCCATGGAAGAGAATCTCATGATAAATTTTTAAGAGTTTTGAAATATGGAGACATGTTTATCGACTTCACGTGGCTGATTCCACCTTTAGCAGTACTATAGACATTATGTGTATTAGTGAGTTGCAGAACCTTCCTGCTGCTAGTGTGAAAAGAGGTAGGTATGGTAGAAGCTGAAAGTGTCATCTGCTTGGTTCCCTTGTGACAGAATAGAGACAAGCTTTTGAGATCCTGATCCTTAGCCAGAATCCACGGCAACTTCCTCTTTTTATGTTCTTCCAATAATGAAAACACATGTGGGACCCTTGTCCTACCTCTAACAGTAGCGCAAGGTGATGTTTGTTTTTGTCTTGTTTTAATATAAGATGGATTCCTTATGTTTTGGCAGTTTGTTTGCTAATTTTCTGTCTTCAGTTCTCTAACAGTATTGTAAATCATGATTTTATATGTCACTTGGTGTTATTTTGGGGTTCTGTGCCTTTCAGTTCTTTTTCAACTACTTGACTTAGAGTTATCGTGTATTCCCAGACAATCTATTCTCTCTGTGTGTTTGACTGTTTTAAAGATCCACTTAACACACCAATATGCTACAAATGTTTAAAGTATGAACCTTGAAATATTGAGATATTTTATATAAGTGCAACTGCTCTCACAATGTATTCTAAAGACATAACCATCACTTGTAACAATTGCTTCCTCAGCTCTTAGATTATAATGCGATGGTACAATAGGGACAATTAGCAGTATCTATCCTCTTAGCAAGTGTGTAGGTACATAGTATAGAATTGTTACAGTAGATATTAAGACTTGTCCATCTTGCATAAAAGAAATTTGGATCCTTGTATTGGTAGAGGCTGCTTGTTTGTTCCTGGCTACCCACACCCAAAATATATTATTTGTAATATTGTTTGGCCAATAGCTTAAGTGTATTTCTAGCTAGCTCTTACATCTTAAATTAACCCATTTCTATTGTTTTATATTTGACAACAAGGATCATGGCCTACTGACAAGGTTCCAACTGATGACTCGCATCTTTTTCCTCTGGAGGCTACATGGCATCTCACTGACTTCACCTACTTTCTCCCAGCATTCAGTTTAGTTTTCCTGCCTAGCTCTATTTTGCCCTATCACAGGCCAAAATAGCTTCTTTATTCTTTAACCAATAAAAGCAACACAAATATAGAAGGGCTTTAGGACTGGCAAGATACTGGGCTCTAGAGGAGAACCCAGGTGTCCACAGGGATGTTCCCAGCTAGGTCCTTGGGCAGCAGAGGAGAGGGTGCTGGAACTAGCATTGTTCCATAGTCACACTGATGAATATCTTGATTACCACCATAGAAATTTCATCCGATGGATGGAGATAGAGACAGAGACCCACATTCACATCAGAACAATGGATTGAGCACCCAAGGTCCAGTCAAAGAGCAGAAGGTGGTAGAAGATGAGCAAGGAAGTTAGGACCGTGAGGGGCTGGACCACCCACTGAGACAGTGTGCCTGATCTAATGGGAGCTCACCAAATCCGGCTGGACTGGGACTGAACGAGCATATGATCAAACTAGACTCTCTAAATGTGGCTGCCATCAACAATGACACTAGGACCTATCTCTTCTGCGTGTATTATCTTTTTGGGAACCTAGTCTATTTGGATGCACACCTTCCTAGGCTGGGATGGAGGGGGGAGGGCCTTGGACTTTCCACAGGGCAGGGCACCATGCTCTCTTTTAAGGAAGCAGTGGGAGGGAGGAGGGGGGAGCGGGAGAGGACTGGGAGAAGGGGAGGAAATGTAAATTTTTTTTGAATGGAAAAAAATAAAAGAATATGGAAGGAAAAAATAAAAATAAATAAAAAGGAAGGTTTTAACTTAACATAGAAAAATTACATATAACGAAACAGTTATCAAGCAAGAATTACAGTTACAGCATTTATATCTACTTTATCTTTTATCATAACTAATTATCCATAATTATCAATATCTATTCTTCACCTCCATCAAAGACTCCAGAAGGATATAATATTACCTGAGTAAACAGGAAATACATTGTAAGAAACTTCTCAAACTTTAGAAATGACAGAGACATCTCATTACTGGACAGTCACCCAAAGTTCTTCTGTAACATTGGTGCACCCATCTTCAGCCTTCAGGCCCATAGTATCTGGCAGACCTTTTCATGAAGGAGGAAATTTCAAAGACAGTTCCACCTATATTGGCAGTTTGTCAGTCACTTTCCTCTGTGTCCTGCAGAATGTCTGGCAGACTCTTTCTATTCTTTCATGAAACAGGACCGCCAAGGATCATCTCACCTTTAGGCAAGTTCAGCAGTCATTTCTATGTGGGTCCTGTATGTCCAGTTCACACAGCATAACTTCAAGCAGTCCAGGCAAAGGCAGTTTCTTGCCGAAATGGCTAATCAGCACCATAAGGAACCTCCTTGATGCCTATCTTCCTTTGGAGTAATTGATGCTACCAGGAACAGTTGTATCTCATTGTCATAAAAAGTCCTAAGTTGTTAAAACATGTTAAATGTCATATTCTGTTAGTCTTTGAAAGGTTTAAAGAATAACTATCCATCTGAAATATATCTCTGTACATCTAGAAAGCTTAACTAACATGACAACAAATTTAACTATTACAAATGACTACCTATTAATCTGTGTTTCTTAATTGTACATTACATTTTTAAGTGAGCTGTGCAAACAATCAAAAACAGAAATATACATACAACAAAAATTGATCTTAAAATTGTATCAATAAAACAAGATCCATAATTATTCATCTTCATAGCATATCCCACTCTAAATGTAAATAATCATTTATAAACAATTTTTTGGAAATTTGGGTGTAGTTCTCTCCAAACTGCTTCTTGAATTTTGTTAGGCCAAGTAATTTTAGGGGTTTACAGAGACCTTTCAGGGCAACTTGGTGCATGAAACCACATCAGTCTGGAAGGAATCCACAGGTTCTCTTCTTCTGTGGAAGCAAAAGCAGAACCTCTTTTCCAAAGCAACATATCCTTAGACCCAAATTCTGAAGTCAAGATACCTTTAAAATGTTGGTTTAGCTTAGCAGCCTCTACAATAAAACATCTCTCTGTTCTTAGCTCATTCACAATAAAAAATATTCAAAGAAAACCTAATAATATGTATAACCCAGACTCTGTGTATATTCTATCTTTATGTGCCTATTTTCTTGCTCTATTACTTTTCTACAAGTTTAATATTTATTTTATTATCTTTACTCCTTTAACCTATGACTATCTGTGCTCTGTCTCTTTAAAGACTTTGTTTTACATATTCTATATTTTCTTCTCTCTCTCAAGCCTTTGGACATTTATCCAACACTGTGATCCATTTAGATGTCGTTTCCATCTGAATTTGTCTTTATTGCATATCTGTAATAATTTTCTGACCAAGAGTGCTTTTAAAACGGTAAGTAATATTTTCACAGCAGCCCTGGATGCTGGCTCTGCCTATCTCAGGCTTTTAATATGGCAGAGGTAGTTCTCCATCCGCTCTGGAAAAGCTGGGTGAGAGCAGTCCTTACAACCTCAACTCTGGGAAGCACCGTGCAGCATATAAACCCTTTTTATCTGAGTAAAAGCTAAATCTGCCATGCAGTGCAGTGTGCAGTCTGGAAATATCTCTGTGAACAGCAGTGGGAATTCACTATGCTTTCCTGCCTGTGCATTTCCAGCAGACCAGATCCTGTCACCTGCCCAGTCAGGGAGCACTGAACTGCAGGCATAGTCTCAGCCACTTTCCTTCTAACCCCAAGTGAGTGCACTTAAGCACTATTGGCCCACAAATCCCATTCAAGTGCTCCTTAGATGGACGTCCTGAAAGAGTCAGAGACATTTGTGCTAATGAACCAGGAAGCCACCACAGAGTGGTTTTTTTCTGCTAATGCTGAATCAGGAAGACTTCTCTTAAAGGAGACACAGTGACCCTGCTTGCCACCAGAAAACAGAGCACATCCGAAAAAAAAAATGCAGCTAAACTTTGGGTTTTTTGTTTGTTTTTGTTTTGTTGTGTGTGTGTGTGTGTGTGTGTGTGTGTGTGTGTATGTGTAGAATTTCTTTTCAAGCTCTCTCGGGTTTTATGTGGATTTAGCTGACACACAATGGCATGCCAATCTGTTGGCAGAAGCTGCTCATTTATTCCCAGCTGCCCAGATCTGAAATAACACTCAGAAACTATATTATTTGCAATACTGTTTGATCAATAGCTTAAACTTATTTCTAGCTAGCTTTTACATTTTAAATTAACCAACTTCTATTTTTTTATTTTTCCATGAGGCTTGGGGCCTACTGGAAAGGTTCCAGCTGACAGCTAATGTATTTCTCCTCTGGAGGCTACATGCCATCTCCCTGACTTTGCATACTTTTCTCTCAGCATTCAATTTAGTTTTCCCACCTAGCTATATTCTGCCCTATCACAGACCAAAGCAACTTCTTTATTCATTAAACAAATAAAAGCAACACATATATAGACGGACCTCCCACACTATCTTAGGACTAATACCTGGTTTTCCACCTATCTAGTACCTGGACAACACCATTGATCTCTCTGTTCCTGATTTTATCTCTTTTAGATTAGTAATGCAAATGAAATTATGTGCTATTTTTCTTTATACCTTTCTATATTCTTGTAACTCTAAGTTGCTGCTGTTCTTTTAAGAACTTTTTGAAGATTCTTCTGTTATTTGCATTTAATAAATGGAAAAGTACTTCTTTTGGTTCATGTCTGTATGTACAGTTTTACAAGGAACTCCACTTCTGCATTCTTGGTCAATGTTTTTGAGTTACAAAGGGTGGAAGGGGAAGAGAAGGGGAGAAGGGAAGGGGTGAGAAGAACTTGAGGGAACAGGATAGTCAAGAAGGAGGAAGAACAGAGATGAGAGCAAGGAGAGAGATGTCTTGATTGAGGGAGCCATTATAGGGTCAGCAGAAACCTGGTTCTAGAGAAGTTCCCAGGAATCCACAAGGATGACCCCAACTAAGACACTAAGCAATAGAGGAGATAGGGCCCAATCTTGACTTCCCTGTACTCAGACTGATGAATATCTTAAATATCACCATAGAACCTTCATCCAGCAACTGATGGGAAAAGATGCCGAAACTTGCATTGGAGCACTGGACTGAGTTTCCAAAGTCCAGTTGAAGAGTGGGAGGAATAAGAATATGAGCAAAGAGGTCAAGATCATGATAGGTTCACCCACTGAAACAGTCTACCTGAGCTAATGGTAGCTCACCAATTCCAGCTGGAATGGGAAGGAACAAGCATAGGACCAAATTAGTCCCTCTAAATGTGGTTGACAGTTGCATGGCTGGGGCAGACTGAGGGACCACTGGCAGTGGCACCAGGATTTATCCCTACTGCATGCACTGGCTTTTAGGGAACCCGTTCTCTTTAGATTGATACCTTGCTCAGCCTAGATATAGTAGGGAGGGTCTTGGACCTTCCCCAATGCAATGTTCCTTACCCTCTGTGAGGATTTAATGAGGGTGGAGTGGGAGGGTGCGTGGGGGGAATGGGAACTTGGATTGGTATTTTTAACAATCTAATAAATTATATAAAAAAGAAATATTTAATACCCCTCCCAACCAATTAGTCTCAAATATTAGTAGTAGCTTTCTTTCCTGGGTCTAGAATTCTATCACACTGATAAAAAATGTAACAGAGAAGCAAAATTTAATGAATATTTTTTCCCATGAGCTATATAATTCTATATCCAAGTCTAGGAATTTATGAATTATATGTCATATGATATATAAATTAAACACTTATGAATTATATATAGCATAATTTATGTGTTACTGTCCCTGTTTGACACATGCGTACAGTTGTCTAAAGAATCCAGAAGAGGGCATCAGATGCCTGGCACTAAAGTTACAGGTGGCTGTGTGAGCAGCCCTCAAGTGGGATCTGGGCACAGAGTTAGATTCCTGTATTGCGGTTAACTGATGTGGGATGGCCTTCTGTATTTGTGTTGCTTTTATTGGTTGATGAATAAAGCTGTTTCGGGCAATGGCTTAGCAGAGTAGAGCCAGGCAGGAAATCTAAACAAAGAGAGAGAGAGAGAGAGAGAGAGAGAGAGAGAGAGAGAGAGAGGCAAAGTCATAAAGTCCTCATGTAGCTGCCGAAGGGAAAAGATGCCAGCCAACTTCCAAGGAAACAAGATGTAGAAAATAGGGTAACACTATGGCCTCATGGAGATACACAGATTAATAGAAATGGGTTAAATTAAGATATAAGAGCTAGCTAGGAATATTCCTAAGCTCTTCGCCAAACAGTGTTGCAATTAATACAGTTTTGTGTAATTATTTGGGTGTGGGCAGCAGGGAAACTAAAGTGTAGTTTTTGCTTATAGGGAACCAAATGTAGGTCTTCTGGTGAGGGGGGGACATTCCTAACTGCTGCGCCATGTCTGTAGAACAGACTGTTCTCTTCTTATACTTTGTGGGTGTGGTAAACAGCTTTTGATTTGTTAATGAAAAACCTTTTATCCTTAGTTTTTTGAAAGCAGAGATTAAAATAAAACTAACGAATGATAAAAGAGAATAAAAATAGATTACTGCTCCACAGTCTTTCCATAAAATGACCTTGTAGACCATTTGTGACTGGAGGACAGGAACCAGCAGAAGTGTGTGCTCCCTGACAACATCCTTTTCATCTGCACTTTGACCTCTTCATAGTCTATTGAGACTATGAGACTAATGGGCTGCTTCCAGTTTCTCAGTCCACATTAGTGTAATATGTGCACCAAACAAAACAATATTTAAATATTTATATTAATTTTATTACTTAAAATTGAGTTTTCTTATAATCTAAGTTATAGTAAACCTCCAGGTTTTCAAAAATGCAAATAAACAAAAGAACAGAAGAAATAGAGAAGGGAATGAAAAAGCTGAAAATAAAGTAAGGAGGCTAGAGAGGAAAGAAAAGGCAAGGCAAAAACTTTGCTTCTTAATTTTTTTATTAAAATGTGTTAGATAAGTAAGGAAAACATCAATACTGTATAATGACATAGAAGATCCTACTGAAACATAAAAATCTCAGAAAAACAGCCTTAACATTTACCAAAAAAGAAGTATAATCTCTAATCATAGAATACCTAACATGGATCGTGTAGATGATCATCATGGGGTTACGTGGTCCCAGCAACTCAAAAGGATTCAGTCACTAATTTATAAAATTGATCTTATGATGTGTGATCCCTGTTAAAAATGACAAGCCTATTTATCAACAAAATCATAGTGAAAGTAGACAGAATTAAAGGTCAAAACTACAGCATATATATATAACTTACACTCAAAAATATAACGTATTTAGAACACTGGGAAGCTAAGAAGTAAGTGCAGTTGTAATTTGACAAATGAAGAACTAGAACATGAAAATAACGAAATCATCAGTGATAGCAGTGGGACATTGATTATGTTCCTTCAGTTTTTAATTAAATTTTAATTCCCTTTTCTTTTATTATTTATTTTGCTAATAGGTAGGTTAAAAGTAAGATGTAAATTTTCTCATAGTTCTATTTTTTGACCAACTTTGCTTTTAAAACTTATATCCATTTATGTATTTATCTGCCGTGTGTGTGTGTGTGTGTGTGTGTGTGTGTGTTTACATGCTTGTGTGCATGGCGTGCAAATGGAAGTTAGAAGATAATTTCCAAGAGTCAGTTCCCTCCTTATCATGTGGTTCTTGGAGATTGAACTCAGGTCCTTGGTTACCTTTACCTGTTGACACATCTTATCAGCCTGCATAAAAACAAGTAATTTTGTTCTTTGACAAGTTCATATATGTCTAAGTCATTTTGATTATTCTCACCTCCATACGCTTATCTCCCCCCCCACCGCCACTCTCTCCTCTACTGCCCTTTCCCATTTCCATGTCTGTTTTGGTGTATGTCCCATTGTGCTTACCCAGAGCCTTAGGTATAAGCACAGTTTGGAGCAGTTTGTTAGCTAGAGCTTATAGTTATTGAAATGGATTTACTGTGGGTCCTCATCAAGACCACATGGCAGGTCCCCAAAGAAAGGTGGCTGGTCCCCAGCCATGTGGTGGCTGGCTGGTCCCCTGGGTCGAGACCACGTGGCAGGTCCCCAAACAAAAGTGGCAGCTGGCTGGTCCCCAGTGAGCAGTGTGGGCAGGCAGCAGGTGGGAAGCACAGAGATAGGGATGCCATGCAGAGTGAGGCTGGATATTTATTCAGGGGATTATGGAGGAGGAAGGGAGAAGGGGAGAAGAGCAGAGAGAGAGAGAGAGAGAAGAGAGACAGTAGGGGGAAGGGGAGAAGTGGGGAGAGAGGCAGAAGCTGCCTCTCCAAGAGGAAGATGGGAAAGAGTGAGAGAGCTCAGGCTGGAAGCTGAAGATCAACCTGCCTCAGCGGATGGGGGAGGGAGTGGGCGTGGCTTGTCTCTTAAAGAGACAGAACAATCATTACAGTTATTACAAGTGGGTTCACAACCTAAGACAATGACTCACTTTCTCCCAGATTCTGTCAAGTAGCAAATAATTCATGAGGTTAGGGTAAATTTCCCACTTAAGAATTAGAAGTGCCATGCTGTACAAGAGTGCAAAGAAAGACTAGTGCTCCTAAGTAGAAATGTCTTCCTCTCTCCCAGAGACACTGTAATCAGCAGTGACCCACAGAACCAAATAACTTAAGTTTCTCATGCTTCAATTTTTGCTGGAAATGTAGGTCATCAATTTTGGAAAGAAAAAAAAAAAGAAGAAAAATAAAATGAACCAGAAAACAAACAAACATCTTACCTTTTAGAGGTAAATTTTCTGCTTCTCAGGATTTGTGTGGGTGGCATTACTTGGGAGTTGTACTTGTATTGATATGTTTGTAATCTTGTTTCATAAGTTTCAATATGTCTTCATTGTGTTGAGTGTGTAGACAATTTCAATTCCTCCTGGCTCCACCAGATGAAACCTAAGGCTTGTCACACTGTAAGTGCTGAGCAGTTGCTCAGGTTTCCTATGTCTCTACCACTACAAAGGAAGGTACACTTCATATAAAATGTGTACAGGAGGAAAATTTCCTCTCTTTTACCTACTTTTATTGCCCTGAGGTAATTGGTGATGACATTTTGACTTAAAACCATTTACATATAGGTTGTACAAACAAATATAATTTTTAAATTACATTGTTAACTCCTAAGTATGTTTTGGGATACAAAATATTCTTGGGGGGGTTCTAGACAGGGTTTCTCTGCAGCTTTGGAGCCTGTCCTGGAACTAGCTCTTGTAGACCAGGCTGGCCTCAAACTCATAGAGATCTGCCTCTTCCATCCAAGTGCTGGGATTAAAGGTGTGCACCACCACCCCCTGGCCAAAATATTCTTTTCAAAGAGACAAAACAAAAGTGATTTAAAATCCTAATTATATTTTATTATTTTAACCAACTTTAATGCTTCCTAAAATAATTAATCACGAAACAAAAATCACAAATAGACACAATACTGGTCTTAAACCTTTAAAGCTACATTGTTATCAATAGTATCCTACATGTGACACTGACAATAATCATTTTACATCAGATTTCCACTTTATAGGAATTTCCATTTTGCTAACATCAATCATCATTTTATTTTCATTTATATTATAACATTATTGTTCAAACAACCAATCTACTCATTTGTTTCTAACTTTTGAACTAGTGACTTACATGTTAGCTCTGCCTTGTAAAGTATCTTCATTCAGTAGTAGAGATCATTCTTGTTCCTCTGAGAGCTCATCTCTGCACAATGTTGTATGACATTATGAAAACTTATCTGAAGTTTTTGGAGTCATAAACATGTCGTGGTGGAATTTGCTCTGATTTCTGTAGTGTTCCTAATCTTATATGAGAATTACTTAATTAGAAACACTAAACATATTAGTAATATGTGATTTATAGATCTAATCACCAATGTCCAGGAATCTTTGTTGTTGGAGGAGGTTCATAAATCCTCTGCCTGGAGGATGTGACTGGAGTGCTCAGATCTGCAACAGTTACAGTGGACCCCAGCACTTGACACAGGGTATAGTTAGCTCTCAGGCTCATTTGATTGCTTCACTTCTTGTGCTACAGTGGGTTATCATGACTCAGACTGAAAGGATAACTTCTAAAGTAGCCTCTCACCTTCTACCTGTGCTCCTGTTTGTTTTGTGGATCTGCCAAATGCTTATATGTTTCATGGTCACTACTCAGTTTCTGTGCAGATCCTCAACTTAATATCCTATGTAGGCTGTGGAGGCCCAAAGATACCAAAGGTCAGAGAGTTTGGGACTTGTTTCTTGTTCATTCAAGTTTATTGTACTTCTACCTCAAACAAAGGTACCACCTAGTTGTAAATCAGAGAGTTCTACTCTCTCAAGGCTATTGTAAACAGGTGTGACTATTTGCCAGACCTCATGCTCCTGAAATAGGGAACTAGTTGGTTCCTACCTAAAAGTCTAAGGATCCAACTAAGTTCCAGTTCCCTTTATGCAAATAACTTAGGATTCCATCCAGGGAGTTCTTTGCCTACAGAGTGTTTGGTCTAGGGCTTAAGTCAAGGGTATGAGCAATGAATGTACTGCTGTCTTTCAATTTATATGTTAATGCAGTCTTTTTGTTTTATTCCTACCTTTTGAGGTCAGGGGTATATTAATCTGTGGGAAAATAAAACACAGGCGAATTTTCAGTACTCACTGAAAAATTCCCTCCTGATACTATCTTATATGTTTCTGTGTTATATTATTTTCATTCTTGTCTTTGTATTCCTTACTATATTTCTAAATTCCCACACCTCCACTCTGGAGAAAGGTATTTTTGTTGAGGTTGGCCCCAGAAAGTAGGCTATTACCTTCTTTCCCCCTTCCTAGTATCATATTTGTTCTAGAAGAAAGTTGGATACATGGGATATCTTAATATAATTTGTTTGGTTATTACTCGAAGCAGTTGAGTACACATGCTTTTGAAAGGTCAATTAAGTCATCACAACTATGGTGGAAAATTTAAAAATACCTGTAATGTAATCTTTTAAAAAATCTTCCAATAAAAGCATTCATTCTTTTGATTAATTTATGGAAGAAAAACTCCAAAGTATTTCATTTGATGTTAATAACTGAATAAAATGAATTTCATTCTTGATGTTAAATATAGGTCTTGATGTTACACCAAGTATTTTAATAAATTTGATTTGAACAATTTATGTGAATTCTCCTTCGGTTCTGCTGACACTGTGTTCACTAACAGGGACTGATTAGTAGCTATTTGAATGAAGATATCCCAGGACCAAGAACACCAATTTCCTTTATGTTAAATGCATTTGAGGAGGGACCTGGCAATCCCAAAGAGGCACACAGTCTGCTGTTTGAATTGAGACTCAATTCATGAACCTCAAAATATAAAGTCTCTTTGTAATGGTCTGTTCTGTCACTTTAAGAGACAAGCCATGCCTACTCCCTCCCCCCACCCATCGAGGCAAGCTGATCTTCAGCTTCCAGCCTGAGTCCTTTCTTTTCCATCTTTTTCTCGAAGAGGTAGCTTCTGTCTCTCCCTTCTCTCCATTTCTCCCTTCCCCCTTCTCTGTTCTTCTCCCCTTTCCCATCCATAACCTACTAAATAAATATCCAACCTCACTCTGCATGGTGTGCCTATCCATCTGTCTCTCACCTACCACGTGGCTCCCTGCCCAGGACCAGCTGCCTTTGGAGACCTGTGGTGTGGTCTCATGACATGCCCATCTGTCTGTCTCTCCTTGTGGGACTAGCTTCCCCATCCCACATGCAGCTTACCCACCATGCAGCTCACTACCTGGGACTCACTGCCCCTCATGGCCCACTGCAGCCACTTGGGGAAATGTGCTGTCTCTGCCTGGGACTGGCTGTTCTCGGGACCTGCTGCCTGCTGCCTACCACAGCTGCGGGGACCTGCGGCATGGTCTCATGGCCCGCTGCTGCCACTTGGGGATCTGCAGTATTTTACTTAATTCGTTACATTGGTGCTGTGACTTGGCCAGGCTCTCCACATTATCTCCGTCCCATGGACAAGCTGACTGAGGATGCATGGAACACTGGACTCTGGAGCCAGGGTTCTTTACAAAAGCTATCCATTCCATCTGCCTAAGTGAAATTTCTGCATACACCACAGGCTTCCATTGGTGAGTTCCCCCATTCTGGTCAACTTTACCATTTCTCCGAACACAAGAAATTGACCTTTGAGCTCCCAGCAATCTTCTGGTGTTCCTAGTATTGGTGGGAAAGCCCCCAACCATGGCCTTCATGGCTACAGTTAAGCTCTTTGCTGACAAATTTATCTCTGGATTGCCTCCCTTAGCTAAATTTGTGTTTGGACCACCGAGGGTCAGTCTTCTCATGACTGGGGGCCCAGGGTCTCTCAGAATTTTCTTTCTCTTTTTTCTTTTTCTCTTCTTTTCTTTTTTTCCCCACTGTGAAAGGCTGCTTGGAGTGGCCTCTGGCCTCTCTGGCTTCCACGTCTCCCCAACAGGATCTAGTCAGGCTTTAGCACCCAGTCTGTAGGCAGAGAATGCTCTCCTACAAGCCCTGCCATGTTTGCCTGATTCACGCCCTGCCTATAGAGGGAAGACATCTCCCTATAGGCCTTGTGGTATTGCCATTTTCATGGGTTTTCACAGTTTTAGCTATGAGTAGCAAGCCATCCATATCTGTCAATCCAATCTCCCCCTGGGATGGATGTCTTTTAGAGGTCCTAAAACCCCAGGCCTTACATCCCTCATCCTTTCTCACTTTTACATGTGCTCATCACCATGCCTGGGTACCAGATAATTCACAAGCTGTCTCTTCACTCCACGAGGCAGCACAGCTCTTGCCCTTTCCCAGCAAGCTTCCATTTTGCATGGTCAAAACTATTAGACTCTAATGAACATTCATGACAACTCAACATTGAATTAGAGGTTAGGTGCAATTTAATTTAAAACTTTCAACAATACCCACACTGTCTTACAGTTCTAAAATTCATTTTTTATTCTCTTATATTCTCCTTACCGCAACTCTCAATACTGTCATCTTGTCTTGGTCCCAGGAGTCTTCTACCATTCTCTGAACATTTTCTTTCTTTCTTTCTTTCTTTCTTTCTTTCTTTCTTTCTTTCTTTCTTTCTTTCTTTCTTCCTTCCTTTCTTCCTTTCTTCGGTTTTTTGAGATTAAAGGTGTGTGCCACCACCGTTTAGCTTGAACATTTCTCTCTAAAGCACTATTTTTCACTATCTTTAATGGTCTCTGTATGTCTGGGCATTATAGCCAAAAGAACACACATATATATTTTTCTTTGTTTAATATAATACTTTCCCCTCCGTGACAGTTTGGTTGGTTTCTTTCTAAATTTTTTTCCAATTTCTGTCTCTGTAACACTTAAAATCTTAATTTACTCAAATTATTAGTATTTTTCTCTTTTTTAAAAAAGATTTATTTACTTTTATTTTAAGTCCACAAGTATTCAAATGGCTAAATGGGCATGATATGTATACAACGCCTGCAGAGGCGAGAAAAGTATGTACGATTCCCTGGAGCCGGGTCTGTGCTGTGAACAAAACCTTGGTTCTCTACAACAGCAGTAAGTGCTCTTAACCACCAAGGTATCTCTTCAGCCCTCATATTAGTTTCTTATTGTAGTTTATAGTATTTGTATAGCATAACGGAGAAACTAATATCTGAGTTGTTTCACAGAGCACCGTTCAGGAATGCATGAATATGTGCTGGTGTAAACATGCTTAAAGGTAGAGGACTAAAGGTGGCTTAAGACATAGGAGTGTACGTCTGACTGTTTAACTCTTTTGTCGTGTTCCAACTCTGCCTACATGATATCTGTCGCAAGTTATACATTAGAATGTCTTAACAACTTCCTTCTGCCCATTCTGACCTATTCTGTCTCACTTTAACACATCATCTGGCAGCTTCGTGAGTATTTTGCTTTTATCTGTTCTTTACTCACCCAAACGAGAAATACTATTAAATGAAAATAGCACACATGTGTTTGCAGAAACACACACACATATACATACACACACATGCACACACACAAACATCCATTGAGAAATTCCTGGTGGTTTAATTATCACTGATATTTTTTAAAAACAATTTGAAGCGGTCTCCAATTGTGGCTACTTTAGCAATAAGTTTTCACTGGTGTGGACAGGGTAATAAGTGTTAAAATATTAAATAAACTTCATCTTGGTTGTCACGTTTGTTTTAGAGAATAATTAGTCTACAAGTCCTTGTAGTCAAGTCTTATACAGGCCCAAACTTTCACTGAATGTGTGTCTGGTTGTTTTAAAGCTCATAGTAGAAAAACAAATTATTTGTTGGAGAAAATCAAAGCCTGAAAGAAAATGTAGGCCTTCTCAATATTAAAATATGAGATATTTTCTATAAAAGTAGAAATAAATATTGTCAGTAATCTTTAGTTCATCTCCTATTTGTTTACACAAAGAAAAGCATATTTGGGAAATGAAATGGTACATTGGGTTCACCTCCAAGCTAGATAACCATAATTTGTAGGGGACACTATTTGATAATAGCTTAAAGGATATATGTAATAAGGGCATTAAACCGTGTAAAGAGATTAGAGTAGGGTTTTCACAGTAACGGGCTGAGCGCTATAATTCTGCTGCTTTGAGGGAGATAAAATGTGTGTATTCTAATCTAAAATTTGAAAAACAGGCTTACTTTTAATATGCAGTAAATATTTTAAAGAATAAAATCATTTTCTTAATATCTTTATGGTTTTTCTAAAATCTATTATTTCAAAATGTACTTTAGCACAGTGAGACAGGCCCTTATCATTTAGTAAAAAGAATTAGGAGTCTGTAAATATGGCTTAAGTCACATTTCTCAAAGTTTGTTCTGTTCTGGGAAATAGACTTCTAAGATAGTTAATAAAAGACAATGTCCATGAACAAGTATTTGAAAAACATTGTGCATAGCTTGATATCTTATGTTAAATCTGGGTCTCATTAACACTTTAAGACTATTTTGCAACACATTGTAAGTCAATGTCACTTAGAATTATATCAAACTAAGACATTGTCCTAGTGACACACATACTTTATTCTCCAGCAAGAAAACAAACAAGCCTGGAGGTGGTGGTGCACATCTTCATTCCCAGCACTGAGGAGGCAGAGGAAGGCAGATCTATGTATATTCAAGGTCAGCCTGGTCTACAAGAGCTAGTTCCAGGAAAGGCACCAAAGCTACACAAAGCAACTCATTTAGCCATGTTCAATGACCTCAATTTTTCAAATTCAGTATCTCCTGTCTAAATGACTGTGTGAAGTGCATTCTTCTCTCCCTGCTCCTCCAAGATCCTGTCCAGGTACCCTGCTCCTCAGGTAACATTATTTTCAACATCTTAGTGCAAACCTCAATCTTGGTGGAAGTCCTTGGCATGCCACTGCCACATATCTGAGGTTCAGCTGCATGTTGCCTGGTTTCATTCCCAGTTAGTTGGTGGCATGCACCTTCAGTAATAAGAAGTTCACATCCTCTTTCTCCCAAGATTTCTAAAACCTTAAATTTTTTCCTTCTCTAACAGGGACTTTTGTGAAGTCAATTTTGTCTCCTTTCAATTCTCAGTTCTCACTACCAACACATAAAAATGCAGATCATTCCTATAATGTGATGGCTGTGCACTAAAATCATAATAAAGCAGCACAACTAAACCTATAAAACTTCAATTCACCAGGCGGTGGTGGTGCACGCCTTTAATCCCAGCACTCGGGAGGCAGAGGCAGGAGGATCTCTGTGAGTTCGAAGCCAGCCTGGTCTACAGAAGCTAGTTCCACAACAGACTCCAAAGCTACAGATAAACTCTGTCTTGAAAAAAACAAACAAACAAACAAAAACCACTCAAAACTCAATTTTGTTTCCTTTAGCTACATCATGGCTCTTCCCACTACAATTTTTGGTTATGATTTTTGTTTTGGATTTTGAGACAGGGTTGACAGGGTTCCTATGTAGCTTTGGAGCCTGTTCTGGAGCCAGCTCTTGTAGACCAGGCTGGCCTCGAACTCACAGAGATCTGCCTCCCTCTGCCTCCCGTGTGATGGAATTAAAGGCATGTGCCACCATTGTCTGGTTTGGAAAATTTTGAAACAAATTTCTTCACTTGTTCTCTTCCCTTCCAATCATGTAGAATGAATTAAAAAAAATCTAATTTTGATCATATAATTTACTTTCAAATTGATTTTCAAACATTTATCCAATGGTGTTTAATTGTTTGTTTAAAAAAATCTTTACTATCAGTTGAAAAATGTTTTTAGAAAACCAACTTCAAGTTTCTCAATTTCTTTTTATTTAATTAATAGTTGTGAGAATTACATTCATACATTTCCACCCTTCCCTCTCTACCCTCTAATTCCTCCCATGTCTCTTTCCTAATCCTTCTAAAATTCACTGATTACCCTCCCGCCTCCTCCATACTGCTGGAATTATGGACATGAGACACAAAGCCTGGTTCTTGTTGCCTTTTCTCAAATGCTATTTACACTGTGCTCCAATTTGGAAGTTCCAGAAGTGATGAATCGGTGTAGATATCTATTTTTCCTCAGTAACTTCTTGATGGCTCACATACAAATTAAATATTTCTCAATGCATTGTGATTACACACTGCTTCCCGGAAACCTAATAGCGTTACTTTAACTTGGTCTTTTATTCACATCACACATCCATCAAATTCAGCCTTATACACAAATTCCTAGAAGCTCATGTACATTTTAACAAGCTCCATACAGGATTCTCACACCTCAGTGATGTATGTTTAAAACATAAAGGAGTTCTGAATTAAGGCTTAAAATCTGTCCTAAAACTTCATTTTCTGTCTAGACCCTCTTATTATCAAGGGATAATTCTCCTTGTGCTCTAAAAAGCCTCACTGAATTTGCAAGGAAAATAATTTTAATTATGGTGACAGAAAAATCAATATATTTCCTCTCAGAAGATTGTTCCTTATTAGCTCATTTAAGAAGTTAAATTGTATTAGGCATAACTTATATGCACATTATACAGTTTAGGATGTGCATGCTATCTCCTGTCATAACGGTAGCCAGTTCTGTAAGCAGTGTTAGAAAGTAAAGCACCTTAGCTGTGTGCAGATGGAAATGCTGCCTATGAACAGAATTTGTTTTCTGCTTATTGCCTTTCATGGTCTTTATATTTTGTTTTGTCTTTTTTCCCCTCCTATGCATTAGTTATATAGTTTACCTTTAATTCTCTTTCTAAAATGCTTAACCCCAATTACAACTGCTGAAATAGGACAATATAAATATTGAATGAGTAGTTAAAATACCCTCATAGTTCAGAGATTGAACTAATACTGTTTTGTATTGAGACAAGCAAGCTATGGGTTGTTTCAGTTTCTCCTACCCTCACCAAATTTTTTTCCTATCTCTTTGGATTATATTCCAGTGGGTATGAAATAGTTATATCACTGTGGTCTTTATTTCATTCCCTGATAACTACTATAGCCATCTGTATGTCCTCATTGCCTTGTCATATACATTACCCCCTTGGCACACACACACACACACACACACACACACATAATTTCTTTACCGTTTTCTGGGGTACTACTTTCATTATTGACTTTAAGTATTATTTGTAATATATATGATATATATGTATGTTACTTCATATGTATATTACATCCACACATAAGTGTGATTATATATATTACATCCATATATGTATGTATATATCTGTATGTGCACTTATATATGGATCTGTTATATGTACATGTATACATATATGGATATAATATATATATAATCACAATACAAACACACACATATATATTATGTGGATGTAATTTTTATGCCAGATTTATGACTTTCAAATGATATCTGCCATTCTGTAATATCTTTGAAGCATACAAAGTTTTATGAAGATTTTTTGTGTTGTTGTTGTTACTTATGATTTTTCAAAAATGTAAGAAATTATTGGCTAATCTAGGACCATGAAGATTTGCTCCTGAATTTTCTTTTCAACAGTCTAAATTCTTACAGTTAGAACTAAGATTAAATTTTATTTAACTTTCATATATGCTGTAAAGAAGCAATGAGTTGCCTAATAATGTAAAGGTTTATTGCTGGGTTCTCAATTACATTTCATTAATTTTTTGTATTAATTAAATCACTGCTTGGCCCATTAGCTCTAACTTCTCATTGGTTAACTCTTACATCTTAATTTAACATATTTCTATTAATCTGTGTATCACCACGAGGTCGTGGCCCACCAGCAAAGTTCCAGCATGTCTATCTCTGGCAGTGGATCCATAGTGTCCCTCTGACTTTGCCCTTCTTTCTCCCAGCATTCAGTTCTGTCTTCCCTTCCTATCTAAGTTCTGCCCTATCAACAGGCCAAGGCAGTTTCTTTATTCATTAAACAATGAAAACAACACATAGACAGTAATGCCACAAAACAATCCCACACCAGTTTGGAAATTATTATTAAAAGGGGTTATTTATTGGGGGGGGGAAACTTACAGGTCAATGTCCCAAACCACAGTCCTCTTGTTGCAAACAGGAAACAGAGTATAGCAGTCTGAATGGAAGCCAGAAGCAAGAGAGCAAGCAGAGGGCTGCTGCCATTTTTTAAAATGAAAGAGACCATGCCCCAGTGGGCTGGTATCTTAAATGCTATTAGCTGAAGGAGCAGAAGGACATCCTGCAGCACCTCCCCATTTTGTTTAAATAATAGAGTTCTAAACCTACTACAAGATTATATACAATAAAAACAAATTTCCTATTCTAACTAGCTTAAGTCTTGTATAATAAATAATTTGGCCAAGTCATGAGAGGAAAGTAACTACATTTATCTAGTCTTCAACCCCATTGAAGATCTGAGAAGGGAAATAATGTTACCTGAGTAATTAGGAAGTGCAATCAAACAACTTCCAAAATATGCAACAAATCACAAAGACAACTGGCTACCTAAGCAATCACCCAAAGTCATGTTTGCAGCGTTGAAGCAACCAACTTTGGCTAAGGCCTAGAATAACTGACAGATTATTTTTAAAGGCAAGAAATTTTTCAAAACTGTCTTACCCTGTCTTGGCAAGATTGGACAGTTGTGCGTATCCATTTCCAGATACTACGTATTTTGTCAGTAGTTGAGGTATGGGCAGTTCCTTGCCCAGAGGCCGGTTTTGCCAAGAAGAAGACAAGCTCCAAGTGAAGTGTCTTTGGTGCTCAACAATCTCTCGGGAATAGATCAGTGTTGCCAAGAGCAATTGTGTCTCACTACCACAGAACTCTAAGTTAGATTAAATGCCATTTTCTACAGCTCTTTGAAGAGGTTAAAGATTATTTATACAGAATATAATCTCTATTTAGCTAAAGAACCTGATTAGTCTAACTATAAATATGACAAACCTAGATGACTATGGATCTACAATTCTTAATACCCATCTAACTTAAAGACTAAGAAAATAAACAACTGTGCAATAAATGAGGACAATGACCCTCCAAATGTAAACATTATGCAAGTATACATTGCAATATAGTAAAAATATATATATCAATACAGAAACAATATATAAGTATCTTAATCAAAGGTAGAAATGTACACTGCAATATGGTAAATATATATATAATACTATATATATATCAATACATAAAAATGTTTTAAAAAGAGGTAGAAGCATGCATGCATACAATATTCAATATAATTTAACTTTGTATCCATATACAAAAATCTGTGCCAGTGTAATCATCTATAAACAATAACTCACAAATACCAATCTATTACCCATCATTCCCCCTTTTTTTCAAAAAGATCCCTGAGCGTATAAAATTCCTCCCCCAACCCTCAACCATATAGTAATTATAATCAAACCCTAAATGATGTTCCTAAATCTGAGGACAAACTGTGCTGGGAGAGGGGACATCGTCCTCTAGAATTACTTCCAGCTGTCATGGAGGCAACGTTCTTTCTAGGGGATCCTGTGAAAGTAAAATGATGGTTAAATTTCAAGATAAATGTCTGGTAAAACTGCAAAGAGTCTCTGAGTATTTTGTGAAGGTCTGGCTAGAATGTTGTAAAAGATGTACACTGTTTCAGCTAACCAAGTTGGAATTGTCTTGTGCAGCTGGTACCTGAAACAGGTCTTGTAGTAGCACTATCAGTATCATGACATCATATCAACCAGGTGGAATTATTGTTATGGGGCCCCATCTTC
The DNA here is from genome assembly GCA_004026605.1 of Ondatra zibethicus. Classification (NCBI taxonomy): domain Eukaryota; kingdom Metazoa; phylum Chordata; class Mammalia; order Rodentia; family Cricetidae; genus Ondatra; species Ondatra zibethicus. Next base: position 12,951 of record PVIU01016136.1, on the reverse strand, counting down.
TTCCTAGAAACTTCAAAGATAACTGCAGGAAAAATTCATTGATCATTGTGGAAAACTTAAACATTATTTACAGTTGTATATGTAAAATGAAAGGCATGATAAAGACAAAAATACATATGAAGAAAAGCAAAGATGTTTCCTAAATTCATTTTTCTTTCTGTCCCATATCATGGCTCTTGACATGAGACAGAAACTCCAGAAACTCTGGGTTTGTCTCTTAACAACAGGCTTGGAATTAGAGCGGGACTGAGCCAGAGTCCAACTCCAAAACCAGCTCTATATACTTATGAATATAAATAAACAAAAAATATGTGTAAATATTATTACTTATGGAACATATTCGATTTTCTTGGTGATCCATATTGGGTAGTAATTTTTTCCAACTGTCAGTATTCAAATATCCAGGGTCCCCTGAATTTTTTTTTTGAAGATGAGTGTTGTCCTGCGAGGATAAGAACAGAACCCTGCCCCCATTCTCCATGTTTTTCTTACCACCTGTATGATTATCATCATTGTGGATGAGCTGTCATTTCTCCTTTCCAAGAGGTTTCTCATCTTCAAACCGAACCTTTATTAATTATGATGGTATCCTCAATTTTTCTTCTCCTGTGGAAACAAGAGCAAAACCCCTTCCCCAATGCAGCACATCTCCTGGCTTCCATTGAGAGGTCATCACATCCTTGAAATAAACCAGTTGAATTAATTCAGCAGATTTTTCAATTATCCAGTGTCTTTCTGCTGCTGTTGTTCCTTTCTCATTAGCGTTAAGAAAATTCAAGGTTAATAAGGCATTATGTAATCTATTTCTGGGGGCATTTTCCTCCCCTTTCTGTTTGTTTAACATATCCTTTATAGATCAATTTGATCTTTCTACGACTGCTTGACCTGTAGGATTGTATGGTATACCTGTAACATGCTTAATACTATGATAAGCAAAAAACCGTTTCATTTTCCTAGAGACATAAGCTGGACCATTATCTGTTTTTATTTGTGCAGGTATACCCATCATGGCCATAACTTCTAATAAATGTGTGATTTCTGAATCAGCTTTTTCTGAGCTTAAAGCAGTTGCCCATTGAAAGCCTGAATAAGTATCAATGGTGTGATGTACATATTTTAATTTTCCAAATTCTGCAAAGTGGAACACATCCTTCTGCCAGATTTCATTCCTTTGAATACCCTTCGGGTTGGTCCCTGCAGGGAGCAGTGTTTGGTTATATAAAGTGCAAGTATGGCATCTCTTTATGATCTCCTTAGCTTGTTGCCAAGTAATGGAAATCTCTTTTTTTTAAACCTTTGCTATTGGCATGATGTTTTTTTTATGAAATTCTGAGGCCTGCAACAAGCTTCCAATCAATAATAGATCAATTTCTGCATTACCTTGTGCTAGACGACCTGGCAGACCCATATGGGATCGGATGTGTTATATACATCGGACAAAGCCTATTACTGATTACGTCTTGTACCTGTATAAACAATGAAGTCAATTCTGTATCATCTGGTATAAATTCAGCGGTTTCAATATGCAAGATAACTCTTTCTGCATATTGTGAATCAGTAACTATATTAAGAGGCTCTTTAAAATCCCTTAGCACCATAAGAATGCCATATAATTCTGCCTTCTGGACAGAAGTATAAGGGCTTTCTTCCACCTTACTCAATTCGTCTGATTTGTAACCTGCCTTCCCTGATTTATTAGCATCAGTATAAAATGTATGGGCTCCAGTTATTGGAGAATCACATACAATTCGAGGAAGAGTCCAAGAAGTTCTCTTTATAAGGTTAAGTCTACCACTTTTGGGATAGTTGTTATTAATTTCTCCCAGAAAATTAGCACAAGCCCTTTGCCATGGTTCATTGTCTTCCCATAACCTTTTTATTTCATCAGTAGTGAAAGGCACTATAATTTCTGCTGGATCTATATCTGCTAGTTGATGAAATCTCAGTTTACCCTTTATGATTAATTTAGAGACCTTTTCTACATAAGTTTTCAATTTTTTACTTGGTTTGTGTGGTAAAAAGATCTATTCTAAAATAATATCTTCCTTCTGCATTAAAACTCCTGTAGGAGAAATTCTGGAAGGCAATATGACTAGAATACAACTAAGATTTGGATTCACCCTATCCACATGTGTCTCCTGTAATTTTTCCTCAACCATTGTCAGTTCCTTTTCTGATTCAGCTGTTAATTCTCTGGGACTATTCAAATCTTTATCACCATCTAAGCTTTTGTTTAAATGAATTATTAGATCAGGTATTTATCCCAACAGCCGGTCGTAGACTGGAAATGTCTCCTAACAATCTTTGAAATTCATTAAGAGTCTGGAACCAGTCTCTCCTAATTTGTGCCTTTTGTGTCCTAATTTTCTGTAAACCTATTCTGTAACCTAGGAAATTAACAGAATCTCGTCTTTGAATCTTTTCAGTAGCAATTTGTATCCCCATTTAGGCAAAATTATCTTTATTTCCTCAAACGTTCTAAAGTATCTATGTTTGTATCAGATAGCAAAATGTCATCCATGTAATGGTAAATTATAGACTTAGGGAATTGCTTATGTATTATTTCTAATGGCTGACTTACAATGTATTGATACAGGCTGGGGGCTATTGAGAATTCCCTGTGGTAGGACAGTCCACTGCTATCTCCTAGTAGGTTGAGAATTATTATAAGTAGGCACTGTGAAGGCAAATTTTTCTCTATCCTTTTCTTGTAAAGGTATAGTGAAGAAGCAATACTTTAAATCAATAACTATAAGAGGCCATCCTTTGGGTAACAGAGAAGGCAGAGGAATTCCAGACTGTAGAGGGCCCATAGGTTGAATTACCTTGTTGACAGCCCTTAGATTTGTCACCATTCTCCATTTACCAGATTTCTTTTTTACAGCAAACACAGGAGAATTCCAAGAGCTAGTTGACTCCTCAATATATTGAGCATCTAATTACTCCTGTACCAATTGTTCTAAAGCCTGCAATTTATCTTCAGCTAGAGGCCATTGCTTAACCCATATTGGCTTCTCAGTTAGCCATTTTAAAGGTAGGGCTGTTGGTACCTCTAATGGTTTGTTAGTTGCTTTATGTTCTTGTACAGTCTAAATGGCTGGTGACCTTTGTGCATAGTACCTTAGTACATCCTTCCCAGAATTATGAGTTCATGGGACTGCAGGAATGTTAATCTGGGTATTCCTATGCTGTAGCAGGTCACAACCGCATAAATTTATTGGAATATCAGCTATATATGGCCTTAGCTATACTCTTTGACCTTCTGGCCCAATACAGTCAACCCATCTCATGCTTTGTTTAACTCGAGATATGGTTCCAATTCCTAGTAATTGAACATCTGCCTCTTGAAGAGGCTAATTTGGATGCCAAGATTCTGAAGTGATGATACTCACATCTGCTCCTGTGTCTATCAAGCCAGCAATCAGAATGCCATTTATATGCACTCTCAGCTTTGGTCTCTGAAGTTTGCCAAAATATATTCTTATTTCCTAATTTAATTTCTGACTTATCCTCAAAATTTGAATCATAATTTAGAACCTTATGATCTTGCACAGAAGCTTCTAGAGTTTTTAATTTTCCTGGTGTGACATGTCCTCCACAGTTACTGGGAATGACTGGGCCACTTTTGGACTGGGGCCTGCAAGAGGCTTCTCAGGGAGTTTCCCGATGGTATCAGGTTGTCTTGTCTGTCTGTTGTTGATCTGCATCATTGGTCTAATGTCTTCCTTTACCACACCTCCTACATATACCTGAAGGCCGAGGTTTCCTATTCCTGCCATTTCCATATGAAGTGTTATTCCTAGAAATTCCTTGCCTGCAATAGCTTTTTAGGTGTCCTAATTTACCACACTTAAAACATTTGGCAGGTTGATGTCACCTCATTGCTTTGGAAATCGCTTCTCCTACCCAAGATTCATCATCATAATTAAAGATCTGAAAACTCAAGGTATGCTGGATCCATTCATCCATAGGTGCTGATCCAGACCTTAAAGGCCCAATTATCTTTTTGCAGTCTAAGTTTGCATTTTCAAAAGCCAGCGATTCAAGAATTAGTCATCTAGCTTCTGGGTCTGTTACTCCTATGTTCAGAGCCTTAATTAATCTTTGCAAAAAGTCAGTATAGGGTTCTCCCTGTGCCTGCCTAACCCTGGTATATGACTCCATCTTTTTTCCTGGTCCTGGTATCCTATCTCAGGCATTCAAGGCTGCTTTGTGGCATAGGGATAATACTTCTTCATCATAAAGAGCTTGGGCCTGTGGATCAGCATACACTCCTACACCAAGAATTTGATCCTGGGAAACCTCCACACCTTTTGCCCTTCCTTGCTATTCCATATGTTTCGCTTCTTCTCTAAAATAAACTCCAAACCTCAAGGAAGGTCCATCTTCCAATACCACAGATGTTAAATGGGAGAAATCATGGACTATAGCCCTGACATTAAAGCCCAAATTCTTATCATTTCCTTAACAAATGTAGAGTGTAAGCCATAATTAACTACGGCTTGCTTAAGTTCCTTTAGCTCATTCGTTCCTACTGGTGTCCATCTAGCTTCTTTGGCTCCCTTTGAGCCTTTAGAAGTTGACGCTTTGTCAGAATAAATTACAGGGTATGTCGCTAAAACACTGGGTAAACCAGTTCTGACAGCTGGTGGTGGCATTCTATCCTCTCCTTGTATCTTCTCACCCAGTTCATCAGCTCTGATAATTTCCTCAATCATTTCAAATCGCTTAATCAATGTCTTACATAAGGCCTGAATCTCCTGACCTGCAAAGGTTTCTAGTGATTTCCCTATGGTATTAATTTTCTGGTCCCCATTCTACACCTGTGATTCCAAGGTTTTAACGTTTCCTTTCAAAGATAACATCTCCTCCTTGAACTGCCCCTGGATATCATGTAAGTTGCCATCCTGGATATATATTCTGTCTGTTACCTTATCAAAACTCTGTGATAACTTCTGAAAGTCAAATTCAACAGCCTGGACCCTTTCAGGTAAGTTCCTAGTACCCTTAGATAAGGAGTCAATTTTGCCTATCATGGTATTAATCCTATCAATTAATGCCATATACTTCCATAATGATATAATATGAAGAAGGAAACTGAAACCTAATAACCAGGAAATTGAGGTATCTCCATAGGCGTATTGGCTTCTTGTGGGTTCTTCCAAAGTGGCAGCATAAGCCGTGGCTGGAGTCCCATTAAAAACAAAACCTGCCATTTTCCTGTTAACCAGCAGATGTCACTGTTTCCGAGTGGCGACTCGAATCAATTGAAAGGTGTCAGGATAGATCCTGTGGTAAAATCTGCCCTAATACTTCTTAAGAAACTGGGGGGAAAATGAGTTTCAAGAAGTTAAAGGTAGCAAAATCAATTCCATACACAGAGCAAGAAATCCAAAGTCTGGGTACAGGGAACAGAAACCCAGAATCTTCCAGCAGCTAGCCCCAGGCATCCACCTGCTGCTCTGCTGGGGATCGCAGCTCCCACCTGATGGAGGGGTCATGACACAGCTGCTACGGAGGTTCCGGTGCTGCTGGTCAACCGTTCCTACGCTGTGTCCGCTGGGATAAAGGGTGAAGCTGCAAAAGCTGCTGCTGGGATTTCAAACAGTGATTCTATTTGAGCTGCGAACATCCCAAGGAGTTTTTGCCAGGGAATTTTTAGCATTTGGCAACCTGTCTCACGCTGCCTAAGCCCTAGGCTGTAAGGGGCATTTAAAAACCATTCAGCAAATTAGGCGGACAGCATGGATCCTGGGAGGCGTGGAGTTTTTAACTGCTGACTCCACACACAGGCCATGGTTGAGGGAGGGTTTGTGCCAAGTCACCGAGCCTGCAGCAGGCAGCCTAGCCAGGGCATGGGGGGGGAGTGGGAGGTGGTTCTAAAACTCAACGTTGAGGTGCCAGATAATGCCACAAAACAATCCCACACCAGTTTGGAAATTATTATTAAAAGGGGTTATTTATGGGAGGCAAAAAAACTTACAGATCAATGTCCCAAACCACAGTCCTCTTGTCGCAAACAGGAAACAGAGAGTCTAGCAATCTGAATGGGAGCCAGAAGCAAGAGAGCGAGTGGAGGGCTGCTACCATTTTTTTAAAATGAAAGAGACCACGCCCCAGTGGGATGGTATCTTAAAGGCTTTTGGCTGAAGGAATGGAAGGAGTTCCCGCAGGAGACAGAAGAACCTCCCACACCATTTTCCATTTTCTTTGTAAACAAAAAGGCTTTAACTTTAACATAGCAAAACTAAATATAACAAAACAGTTATCAAGCAAGAACTATAGTTACAATATTTATATCTACTGTATCTTTTATTATAACTAAGGAAAATTATAACTATAAATTCTTCAACTCCATCAAAGACTCCAGAAGGATATAATATTACCTAAGTAAACAGGAAGTGCATTGTAAACAACTTCCAAAACTCTAGAATTGACAGAGACATCTTTCTACCTGGACAGTCACCCAAAGTTCCTCTACATTGTTGGGGCATTCATCTTCGGCATTCAGGCCCATAGCATCCAGCAGACTTTTCCACAATGCAGGAAATTTCAAAGACAGATCTGCCTATATTGGAAGTTTGCCAGTCACTTTCTCTGTATCCTGCAGAATGTCACACAGACTCTTTCATGAAGCAGGAACCCCAAAGGATTGTTTTACCTTTAGGCAAGTTCATCAGTTTTTTCTCTGTGGGTTCTGCATGTCCAGTTCATCTAACAAACTCCATAAGGAGCTTCTTTAAGGCCCATCTTCCTTTTGAAGTAGATTGGTGCTGCCAGGAGCAGATGTGTCTCACTGTTGTGAAAAGTCCTAAATTTTTAAAACATTTAAATGCCATATTCTGAAGGTCTCTGAAAGATATGAAGAATACCTGTCTCACTGAAATATATCTCTATATATCTAGAAAACCAAACTAACATGACTACAATCTCGACTATTATAGATGACTATCTATTAAGCTATATTTTGTAATTGCACATTACATTTTCAAATCACAATACCCCAATCAAGATCAGAAGTAAATGCACACAGCATAACAAAATTGACCTTTAATTTGTATCAATAAACCAATATCCATACCAATGCAAATCTCTATAGCATATCCCCCTGTAAATGTAAAAGAACATTTATAAACAATATTTGGGAATGTGGGCATAGTTTTGTCCATACTGCTTCCTGCTGTTTGGGGGTGCTGTTCATCAGTTCTTTCATGGTGTATCCTGTGTGCTAGGTTCATCTCAGTCAGCAGTTGGGTGAAGTATTTTCTTTGTGGGGGTGTTCACAGTAACCTTTCAGGGGGTCTTGTTCCATCATACCATATTAGTCTAGAAGCAATCCACAGGTTCTCATCTTTTGTGAAAACAAAAGAAAAACATGTTTTCCAAAGCAACACATCCTTAGACTCAAATTTTGAAGTCAAGATACCTTTATAAGATACATGGTGGTTTAGTTTAGCAGCCCATACAATGAAATGTCTCTCTTTAATTAGATCCTTCACAGTCAAAAAATTCAAAGAAAATACAATAATATACATAATCTAGACTCTGAATTTTCTGTGGTTTATTTTTTTACTCCCTTTAATCTATGATTATCTGTACTCTGTCTCTTTAAAGACTTTAATTTTTTTAAAGCATTAACATTATTTCTGACTCCCTATACTCTTTTTCATCTCTATTCCAAGCCTATATACATTTATCCAACACTGTGACCCATTTAGAGGTCCTTAATGTCTGAATCTGCCCTACTGTGAATCTGTTATTCTTTATTGTCCATGAGGACAACTTAAAATATTAAGCGTGTCTTAATATCTTCAGCTGCACCATTGTTAGGGGTAATATGGTACCGCCTGTTTGCCTGCCCAGTCTAAAACTTAAGCTACACTATTACTATGATATATACAGCAGTTCCTGCTCACTCTGCACAGTCCAGCATGGTGGTGCTGCTTGTGTCTCTGAGCTATGCACACTGCCCCACTTCCAGGCACATAGCCAGTCCATGTTGCCATTAAGCAAGCTGCAGCAGTCTGCTCACAAAACCCATTCAAATGTTCTATCTCCCTGAAGAGCCATAGGTTGTGATGGCAGCATAGCCCAGAAATCCGGCATTTTAAAATGGCCATGGCTTTTTTCCTGCTGAGGCTGAATCAGGAAAATCTCTCTTAAAGGAGCTGTGGCACACCACCAGCAAACAGCAAGAAGAAGAAGCTGTGTTAAACTCTGTAGTTTTGTGTCTAGAATATCTTTTCAAGCTTTCTCAGGTTTTACATGGATATAGTCAACCACATTGGAGCGCCAATTTGTAGGAGGGGTAAGCTTGTTTGTCCTGGCTGCCCAGGTGCTCAGAACCAAAATAATCATACAGAAATTGTATTAATTAAATCACTGCTTGGCTCATTATCTCTAACTTCTTATTGGTTAACTCTTACATCTTAATTTAACCCATTTCTATTAATCTGTGTATCACCACAAAGTTGTGACCCACCAGCAAAGTTCCAGCATGTCTATCTCTGGCGGTGGATCCATGATGTCCCTCAATTTTTATATCTGTATATTCTGCAATACCATCTTACATGTAGCTTTGAAATAAAGATAGAGAAATAGAATTTCTCCCAATTGTTATTGTTAAGGTAATTTGGTGAAGTATATTTCCATGTAAATTTTAGGTTCAGCTAGTATATTTTTAATCTGATATTGAGAGCAATTGAAAAAAGCCTCATCATGCTCCATTTATTTGTTCCTTCTTTTATTTTTTCATGCCTTAAATTCTCTTACAGTTATTCCTCAGCATTTTATTATTCATAAATTTATTTTAAGAAGAGCCATTTTCTCAAGTTTTTGACTGTTCAGTGTAAATGCAGAGAAATATAATCTGTATTTTCATATGTGAGATATCTATAAATATCTATATCTGTCTATCTGTCTGTCTATCTATCTATCTATCTATCTATCTATCTATCTATCTATCTATCTATCTATCTATCCATCTATCTATCTATCTGGCTATCTAGCTTTCTGGCTATCTATCTATCTGGATATCTATCTATCTGGCTATCTATCTATCTATCTATCTATCTATCTATCTATCTATCTATCTATCTATCTGGCTATCTAGCTTTCTGGCTATCTATCTATCTGGCTATCTATCTATCTGGCTGGCTATCTATCTATCTATCTATCTATCTATCTATCTATCTATCTATCTGGCTATCTGGCTTTCTGGCTATCTATCTATCTGGATATCTATCTATCTGGCTATCTATCTATCTATTTATCTATCTATCTGGCTATCTATCTGGCTTTTGCTCTCTCTCTCTCTCTCCATCTATCTATCTGGCTCTTCTCAGAAGCCTTACTTCTTAGCATCACAGTCATATTGTGTGGGTTCCTCACCTTTCTTCCATCCTAGCTCATCCAGCTTCCCTTTTGTTTTATGCTAGGAACAGCAACAGGCCTCCTGTATACCACTGAATTAGTGGTAGCCCCTTTCCATCCTCACAACATCACACAGTGAGTGGTAAGTTTCACCACATTCAAAACTCTGATCGTGTTCAAGTCATATACTAAGCTTTGCAGTACCACATATTCTGATTTATCTAAACACTGCTGAACTGTTCTAGCATACATTTAAGAATTTTGTAATTAGGTTGATCCTTTGAGACCTCAGATTTAAATTTTTCTATGTATACCCCAAAACACTGTTTAGTCCATTGGCTAATTATGGCAAAGACCTTTACTAGGTAGCACTGAATCATGCAGTTTCCCATTGTGCTGGTGGGAGCAGGCACCCCTAAACTCTGCTAGTTCTTCTATCCACCTAGCATACTTTGCTTACATGCAGACACTGCTGTGTGCTCTTCTAAATGCTTTGATGGGAATTCTTGATGTGAGATCCCAATTAGTCTTAATAGTAAAAACCTGGAGTCAGATATTGGGATAAAAGCTGAAAGATCAGAGATGTAAAGGACCAACCACAGTTACCTCTTACCTCTCAGACTCCTCAGACTGAAAAGGACTGAGCTCCTTTCTCTGCCAAGCCTTATACTTCCTCTCTCCACCCAACCATATAACTTCCTGTCTCCTGTCTGTATAGACCTCCAGACTTCTATGGTTAACTAGTGGCTAGCTCCACCCTCTGATCTTCAGGCAAACTTTATCTGTCAGACCACAAACAAATATCACAACAAACTCTCTCTTTCTAGTATTGCTTTGTTTTCTCCTGCTTGACTACAAATAAGAAAATTAGATTGAAATTATTTCAGACTTTTGTTGTAATTTGTTGTAAATATTCTATTTTTCTGTTCTTGTAAAGAGGCACCCACACTTGTGAATAAATATCTACAATGGATTCATTCTGATCTGCTTTGCTAAAATAAGTAGCTGCCTGTGATTTGGGTTGTTGGATCCTCTCCTAAATTCAGTCTTTTTATTAGTTTGGACACTTTTGTTGAATGAACAAAGAAAATTTTTTTTTGGATTCCCCATGTGACTCTCATTAAAACCCTGAAACCCTGTAATTCACATATGGCTATATTCCTGCTTTTTGTTTGTTTGTTTGTTTCTGTATTTCGGTACTTCGAATTGAACACAGGCCTTCAGCTTGCTATCTGGATTCATGTCTCTTTTAAAAGTATGACGGTGGCATTCTTTGAACTGACCAAAGTGTAGTGGGACTCTTCACCTCCTAGTTGTGGATACTTCTTTATATCTATAACCGCACGCTTAGTATATAAGTAGTCTCACAGCCTTACCTTCCATTGACTTGATGATTATCTAACACCCTAGGTTTTTCCCTTTATTAAACCATTTGTAAGCTCTGTTTCTCTCGTATTTCCTTTATATTCTCTCCTTTGCCTTCCTCCCATAGGAGTGTAATCTTAAGATCTGCCATTCACAAAGTGTTCTCCATCCAAACACTTGCACATTTTGTATCACGTTCAGAGCAGTTATATATGATATATAAGATATACGATATATGAAGTATTATATATAATATATAATTACATGTTACAATACATATAACTATTTTATATTATTATCATATGCACGCAAACACACACACATATACACACACACACACATATAAACAAAATGTCACAGTCCTTTTAGAGCTTGCCCTGTATTTCTATTTAACATGTAGAGTAAGCAGTGTCAGCATTTTTCTGTTTCCAATATATCATCTTGTGATTTGCAAAGAAAAAATATAATATATTCTGAATCAATTAAACTTGAGAATTTTAACAGCATGTCTCTGATTCTAGTCTCACATCACATAAGTATTTGGACTCTTAAATATTATAATTGTCATTTGTCATATAAAACCAATAGTAACAGTGCTGACAGTAGGGATTTGAATTATTAAGGTTATCTAAGTTGGACTCAAGTGATGTTTCTTTGGTTGAAACACTTGCCCAGGAAGCATTGGAGTCCTGAGTTCAAATCCTCAGAATTCTTCTAAAATGCTGAGTGGGTATAGTGGCCCATTTTCAATTTTCAGTCTCAGAAGGCAGAGGTCTGATACCCAGAGCCAGGAGGTTTATAGTTCTAAGGGTGTAGCCTTATCACAAACTCTGAGTTAGAATGAGAGACCATGCAGAGTGAGTCAGGTGAAAGAGATACAAAGGGTAATGATGATATCAACATCAGAAGACACAGTTAAGGACTTACAAAAAGTGCTCATTTACTTTAATATATAGGCATTAAATTTACTACCCTAGGGAATTTGATCTTTCAGTCCCTTTGCATAATAGTCTACATTTAAAAAGATTTTGCTCATAAATTAGAATTTTTTTCCCTTTTCCAGTTTTTTCTCTATGTGTGTGGTATGTATGAGTTTGTAAGCATGTTTTCAAATATGTGTGCTTGATATGTCTGCATGTATATGGAAACATATGAACATCTTCTGATACACTCTAGCATTCATAGAAATATTTATATTGTTAAAGAAGTCATGAAAGATGTTATAAACTTCAAAAATGAGAATAATTCTGAAATTGTCTTTGTGTTATATTTTAATTTTATTCTTTGAGAATTCTATGCAATGTATTTTGAACATATTCACATTCAACTTCTCCCCTTTTCTCCTTCTTCCTCCCATTTATTCCCACTCAACTTTGAGATTACATCTTTATATCATGAATTTTTCCTTGTTCTCCTTCAAATTCCATTTGCCCAGTTCAGATGGTCTCAGTACTGAGGTCTGCTCTGGTTTGTGGTCTGACTTTTTGTAATGGAAATCTTTAAAAAGCTTCTAATTTGTGCTTCTAGAAATCACCTAAGGCAACAATGCATTCTTGAGCAATACAAATTGAACATTATCATCAAATACTTTTATTTATTTTCTTTATTTACATCATGTACTAAAGATAAAAGGTTTTACCATATTTTAGGAAATGGACAAATTATCAAGGGTGTATATTAAATTAGCTACTGAGTTAAAATACATGTCTCTCTGAACATGAAGTGTGCAGTCCTTTCTGGGCTACAAAAAGATGGATCTACATTGTCCCCACAGCCTTTGTCCAAGTCAGGCAGTGGAATAAAGGGTGAGTCCTAGAGAAAGCATTGATAAGAACAACAAGGAGAGAGTGACCTGGAAGTCCCAGCCTCATGATAGAAACAGGCAAGTTTCAAGTAAACATATTTGTTTAAAATTGTGCAGCCCAATTTCTCTGTGAATAGAGGAGATGTCAATGTTCCAAGCATAGGAATGATTGATCTCATGACAATTACTGTGAAGTCGAAAAACATAATGTGTCTAAATACCCCAATTAAAAAATGGGGTAAGGATCTGAATAGAGAATTCTCAACAGAGGATGTTCGAATGGCCAAAAGATACTTAAGGTCATGTTCAACTTCCTTAGCAATCAGGGAAATGCAGATCAAAACAACTTTGAGATACCATCTTACACCTGTCAGAATGGCCAAAATCAAAAACACCAACGATTCCCTATG
>PVIU01016135.1:0-45958 GCA_004026605.1 Ondatra zibethicus | reverse complement strand
AGGTGTCCACGGGGATGTCCCCAGCTAGGTATTCGGGCAGCAGAGGAGAGGGTGCCGGACCTGCCTTGTCCCATAGTCACATTGATGATTATCTTGATCACCATTATAGAAATTTCATCCGATGGATGGAGATAGAGAAAGAGACCCACATTCACATCACAGCAATGGACTGAACTCCCAAGGTCCAGTTGAAGAGCAGAAGGTGTGAGAAGAGGAGCAAGGAAGTTAGGACCGTGAGGGGCTGGACCACCCACTGAGACAGTGTGTCTGATCTAATTGGAGCTCACCAAATCCAACTGGACTGGGACTGAACGAGCATATGATCAAACCAGACTCTCTGAAGGTGGCGGTCAATGAGGGAGGACCGAGAAGCCATCAACAATGACACCAGGACCTATCTCTTCTGCATGTATTATCTTTTTGGGAACCAAGTCTTTTTTGGATGCACACCTTCCTAGGCCGGGATGGAGGGGGGTGGGCCTTGGACTTCCAACAGGGCAGGGCACCATGCCCTCTTTTAAGGAAGAAGTAGGAGGAAGGAGGGGTGGGAGGTAGCAGGAGGGCACCGGAAGAAGGGGAAGAAATGTAAAAATTTTATTTATTTAATTATGTTTTTGAATGGAAAAAAATAAAAGAATATGAAAAAAAATTCATGAGCACCTTAGTCTATCTGTCTTCTGGGGTGTCCCTATTAGTGAATACTTTCTCAATAACCACAGTAAGTTCAGCCAGCCTCTTACATTTAAAACCTTATAGTCTCTGCAACTTTCAGTAGATATCTGCTGATGACTGGTTAAGAAAAGCCAGGCTGACTATAGACCAATTCTTTGGTACTTTTGGATCCAAGATTGTATAGGATTTATAAGCTTCTATTAGCCTCTCTAGGAATGCTCATGGTGTTTCTTCAGGCCCTGGTATACCTGAATAACTTTGGACATATTTGTGGGCTGCCTTATGGCAGCCTAGAAACCCCTTATTAGAGTCTGGCAGTAGACTTTCAGCCTCTCCCTATCTTTCTCTGTGTTGAAATCTTAATTGGGTCCTGTCGCAGAGGTCTGCATTGGTGTCTGGTCTTTCATCTGTGCCTGAAACCTATTTCCAAGCCTTTTTTTCTGATCAGGACCCTCTCTGGAATAGTGAAAAAGATCTGGAGCAGTTGGAAACAATCATCCCATGCAGTCTGATGAGTTTGAAAAGAACAGAATCCAACAGCTCAACTAGCCTTACAGACTTCTCAGAAAACTTAGGATTTTGTGATTTCTAATTATAAAGGTTGCTAGTGGCAAAGGACCTAGCTGCAGCCTGCCCTCAGCATCAGGTTGGCTCGCAGAACACAATGGAAGGGCCATGGAGCTCCTCCCTCTGAGAATGAATACATATGTGGGGGGTTCTTCCACCTCTCCCACTCTGCCCTTGAGAACCTCTTATCCAGGGGCACTTGGGGTTAAGGTGGTGGGATAAAAAAGAACTCGTCCTCCAAGTCACCTGAGAAGGAAAGACAGGGTACAGGGGTGCAGCAGGCAGTGTTCTGTCCCTCTCTCTCCTTTAAAGAGTGTGACTCCATTCCCAACAAAAACATTTTGTAGGCAATCATCAGCTTTGTCTTTATTTTTTTTTAAAGAAGAAAACCAACCAGAATTAAAATAATATGATCAAATCTCATAACTCTTCTGGCCTTCTGCAACTTACTATATTCCTCAGGTTCCTATCTCTGTTCCTCTGGTTTAGCCAGACATTCTTACTTCAGACAGCCTTCTCTTTTATTTCTATTATCTTTATTATTTTTATCTTCTGCATTTTTTAGACAACATGAAAATTTTATCAATGTCCTTCTTGTGGTTTCTTTTAGTAGTCTAGAATATTGCATACCTATAATACTTTAAACAAGAAAGGCAGTGTCAGAACAGGAAAGGGGTAAGGGGGAGTAACTGGCAGCAAGGACCTTGATCACCAGTAAAGAATTTGGCACAGGAAGGAAGGGAAGGAGAGCACAGCAGGCAGCTTAAAGGCACAGAGTTCTGCCAGAAAATATTCTGAAAAAAAAATTGTCAGCTTCCCATACATGATACCACAATGATCAACTGCAGGTTCTCTGTCAGGCACCCAAAGTCCTGCCAAGTCCTTATCAAGCACAACTTCGCCCCCTCCAGACAATGAGCCCCAAGTCAGCAGCTTGGGTTTGAAAGTTCTTGGAATGGTCCAAAATAAGACACAAGGGAGCAAGTTGAGTTTGACTGAGCCACTCTGAAGAGATGTAACGAGGTAACATTATAGAAAGCATGAAGACACAAAAATAACACTGACAGAAATGTACCTGTATGGAGTGCGCATGCGCGCGCGCGCGCGCGCGCGCGCACACACACACACACACACACACACACACACACAGAGGAACTAGAAAGGCTGACTGCATGTCTCCCTGAGGAGTTCCATTTTGCAACAGGCCTGACCTGTGTTCTTCATTCAACCAAAGGGACCCTCTGTCCCAATTTAACCAAAAATGACTCTCTGTACAGTTTAACCAAATGAGACCTTATGTCCCAGTTTGACCAATGGCACCCAGTTGTCCCTACCAAGTGAGTCTGGGACATCTCCTGGCTCTAGCATAGGTACCTCTAGCAGGTCCTCTGGGTCAATCTCGGCCTCCAGATTCAGTTAGCTTGAGCCTGCAAGAGGGGAAAAAATCCACAGACCACAGAACAAGAAACAGAACAGACTAAGACATAGAGCGCTCACTTTATTTACCAGCCGGCTGGATTATTAGGCATTCAACGTGGTGGGGCTCTCTGGGGGCTTCTCAGAAAACGCCCCAATTGTTAAGGTCTGAGAAAAGCCCCCAAAGTAATCCAACAGCCATGTATGCAATAACAAGAGCGCTTTATTAATTCCAATGTGGAAGTGGCACTTGGCAATCCCCAAAGAAGGTCACATGATCCTTTTAAACAGAATTAGGGGAATTCCAGAGAGGAGAGATTAATCTGGGACCAATTGGTGGAAGGTCCTCGTGGTTAGGCAACTTCCAGCAGGAATTTTAAATTTTAAAATCTTTGAAAGATCATTAAATAAATTATTTACATAAGTTAATCTCACAATTCTTGTTTCCACAATGTATTGGTTACTCTCTTATTGCTGTGATAAGACTCTATGAGAAAGACAATTTATAGGAAGAAACATTAATTTGTGTTTGTTTTCTCTGACATTTAACCTTACATTTTAGAGCTGAGTTTCTTAAAATAGAGGTTTTCAGGGAGGTGAAACAATGGGTGTTCCTCTAAGGTGAGGCAAAATCTGCAGGGAAAGCTATTTAAGACAGGAAGTAAACAACTCAAAATAGCTTCAGGGTTTCCCTGAAACTGAGCAGATTCTCTAGTCCCATTCTTCCCCCAAGAAAATATAAACAATAAAGGCTGCTGAGGGAAGATTCTCAGATAAACTGAACTGCCTGAAAGAAGCACAGAACAGTGGGGCTGCTTAGGAAGCTCTTAAAAAAAATCCTAGAAAGAATGTTCTTCAACTTGTTGAGATGCCTGTAAATTGTGCAGGGTACTCCAGTTTCCCAGCCTTTTTGTGAGTTTTCACCTATGCTTTAGTGACCCCTTGGTGATGTAGCTGTTTTTGATTCTGGTCCTGTAAGTGAAATGCTACCCATAGTCCTACAAGCAACTAATAAAATTTATTGGTTCAATAAATTCAACTTCAGTGCTATCTGTACTTTGGTCTATTGTTGGTTCTCTATCAGGGATGAGTAGACATTTATTCACATCTCCTGAGGAATAGTATCACACAACAGCTTACGTTTCCAGAGCTATAAGGGTCCATCATGATAAGGAGTAATGGCAGCAGGAACAGAAAGCTGAGAGATCCCACAAATGGAACTAAATATTCAAATGTCTGAGACTAGGGTGGATATTTCTTATTTAATCCACAACATACTGTGATGTTAGTTTTACTTGATTATGATATAATGTGTGGTGTTCAATAATGAAACAGGGAACAGGTAAGCTGTAAGACAGAGCAGAGAAAATGCTCTGGGACAGAAAATTAATGTTCAAGATACTAGCAAACTGACAGCACATGTATTAACTATAGGGAAGTACTGATATGAAAAGAGATATCAAAATAATGTATTTAGTCAATACTACATTGAATTTACTTCACTTTTAGCAAGCTAATAACTTCCCAATTTTGTTTCCTGTGAGAGATTTGACAGGTAAATGGCATTTAAACAAGGTATTCTGTGTTGTAAAAAAAAAAGCATAGTGCTTTAAAACTATCTATATGAAAATATGACTTCTTTCTTACTTATCTCTTATTTATTTTTGTATTTATTTTCATTTTCAGTTTTGATTTTTATCATTTATTAAATTAAAAACAAAGAGAACACAATATTTGAGAGGTACAGAGGTAAGCTTTGATCTTAAATAAGCTAAAGGGAGGAATTGGTGATGAATATGATCAAAAACACTGTGAAATTCTCAAAGAATTAATAAAAAATTAAAAATAAGGCATATTAGAAGTTTTTTATATTTTAAAAATATCATGAGAAATTGTGTAGTTATAAAAAATACAGCCCGTTTGCAATTTATCTATCCCTATACCTCTGTTTAGCTATTTAACCTTTAATTCATATGTATGGTTTATAAGAGCATTCTAAGTATTTATAGGTTATTTGAAGAACTAATAGAAAAGAATCCCCTGAGAGATGATTTTGTGCTTATTGTAAAACTGGTCACTAATGAAAATATTTTATATGGGAACATTTTTGTCACAACATGAAAAAAATCATTTATTCAAGTTGGTATGACAATAATTATTTATATTCCTGAGTTTTTAAGAAAAAGATGAATTTACATTAGATTTTCATCTAAAAGAGTAAATATGAACTGAATGCATTATAATACTTTGATATTTGACTAAAAATAATGTCTAGAGTATAAATTTATAAAAAAATAAAATATCACCAACTATAATGAAATAATCCTTTTTCTAATGCTAAGGAAAATAATTTAATATTACAAGGCACATGAATATATTTTAAAAGCACAAACACCATTTCAAAAGTCCACCAATGTTTTGCTCAATGACTATATAAATTTTGATAATTACATAGACTGATTTATGTCTAATAAATACAAGGAAGGAAGAATGTTTACCTTATCAATTAAGAGGGATAGACAAAATAGATACATGACAGATGCAGCTACAGATGAATATACATACATTCATATCTTGCTTAAATATTTTTGCAATGCACATTTTTCACTGAGGGTAAGAACCCTTTGTTTCTAAAAGCAAAATTTTTTTTTTTGGTAATACATTTTGAAAACTTGGAACTAAAACAAAAGGTAAAATAATTCATAATCACCATTAGATGGAGCTGTTTCTCCATAGAAATAATAACTCAAGTTGCCTTATTATGAAAACAAGAATATCTTAACTAGTGATGTAAAGTTGTAATGAATTTTCAATACATTAATTATTAGCACAGCCAAAAGAGAAAATAACAAAAGGTCACTTCAAATTTTCTCATATTTTCACCAGACTCTGAAGAGAGCTAATATAGTTTGAAGTAACTAAGAGTACTATTTGACATATACATAAGCCAGTTAGTATAATGATGATACCTTGAAGATCTTGGAGAGTATACATTAGAAAGCAAAGTCAGAGTGCTATGGTTACTATCAAGACGTTAACAGTTGCCTGCATTATTTTCAATTCAATGGAATGTTTAGTGATCTTAAAGAGACATAAACTACAGTATTGTTAAACTTGTTAGATAATGGAGACAAATTTTGTAATTAAATAAGAAAAGAAATGCAGGCAAAATATGAATAGTTATCAGAATGCCAAAGCTGATTCTGCATTAATTTCCCAAAGTTTTATGGTTACATGAGGTAGAACATTGTAAATATATTCTTATTTTGATTTTTCATGTTACAAAATGTGAAAAAATACAATGAATTATTATAGTAATTTCATATTTGATCATATTTTCTTTATAGAATAAAGGTAATTTTCAAGCTGAAAATAATGAAAAATATGCAATAAAATTATCAACATCTATCTTTCACCAATAATATTAAACTAGTAGGTACACATAGGAATGTATGCATTTACTTATCAATTCTAATAATTTAATAGCTATCTAACTGGTTGTTAACATGCTGAAGTCCATCCTAAGAAGCAAGACATATATATCCTCTCTCCTATTTATACATGACCTAAGTATCACTCCTGAGCAACAGTGATCAAGTCACTGAGATCTGTGGACAGTAATATTCTGCATTTAACCTGAGTAAAAGATAGAATGACATAAGAAAAATATGAAATGTATTATAAGCAATTTATTTTAAAAATAACAAATTAAGACAAAATATTTTTACAGAATTTACTACACAGGAAAAGAAATTGGGATTTAAATGCTTTGTCCAAAATCCAGAACCCCAGTTACCACCATGAGATTGATTCATATGCAAAAACAAAGAGTCTTTATTGCAAGTTAACTCCAGCCCCTCTATCTGTCTAAAGCAGCAGCAGCAGCAGGAACAGCAGCAGGAACAGCAGCAACAAGAACAGTGAAGGAGAGGGACCCTGAGCAACAAACAGAAGGGACTTATATAGGCGAAAAGCCTTGAGGAATTCCAAACCCCTAGACTTGTGCCTGACTGGCCCCAGACTTCCAGGCTTCAGATTTGCTGCCCTGTATGATGTAAGGGGGATTTCCAGGTCTGAGGGGAATTCCAGGTCTCTAGAGACTCAGAGATTTGTCAGTATTCCCTGCTGAGGGATTGGCTGGTTTTCTGTCTGGGGCAGTTGGCTTTGAATCTGGGGCCAAACTATGTTTCTTTCTTTTGTTCTTTTTTATCTTTTTGACCCTAATTTAGGGACCAGGGTGAATTTCTTTGGTATGCTCTAAATCTAGGGAGTTAGTACATTTTTTTTGTTCCTGGTTTCAGGGTCCAGGTACTTTTCTCCAGCTCTTGGTTTAGGGACAAATGTCTCATCTGCTAGCTCTGTTCCCATTTTCAGGGTGTGTTTCTTTAGCTGATTTTCAGCTAAGAGCTGAAATGTTCAGGGTCTGTGTAAGGACTTAGGGTCAGGGATTTTATGGGCCCTGGGTCTGTCACATGTAATAGACATTACTGATATAAAAATTATTATCAACATATTAAACTAGCTGATTATGTCTGTAAAGTTAATGATAGCCAAAATAAGTATTCCATTATTGTATTTTGAGATCAGTAGTAAATGCGTCAAAGAAAGAATATATTGCAGCAAATAAGTATTTCGTTATTGTATTTTGAGATCAGTAGTAAATGCGTCAAAGAGAATATATTGCAGCAAAGTAATTTTTGAGGAAAATGGTATTTTATTCTTACATAAAATGCTGGAAAAAATACAAGAGTTTTTTTGCATAATTTCTATGCTGTCTAGATATCAGCCACAAAGGCTAAAGCAGACACAAACAAGCTTTGAGGATTCATAGTTGAAACCAGAGCTGGAACCACAGCATTTGAATATAATGTAGAGAGTTCCTATGCAGACAGCACAGCAATTTCACTAATAAAAGGATACTATTCTGCTTCTTCTGTGCTCATATCTCTTTATCAATGTATTACTGATATACATACAAATTTTCAAGGCTATAATTGTCTCATTTCAATTGATATTGAACCATATATTATAATGATATTCTAGCTTAAATACTCTCCTTTGAACTTCTCTTGTACAATCTGTTTTAAAAATAAAATTTTATTATTATTAAGTAATTCAACTAAGATTATAACTTTTAACAGTTAAATTTAAATATGTCATAAAGTGATGATCATCTTATCACACTTTGTGGCAAGAAATAAGTTTTAATTTAAATATTCCTGACACATTTTCTCTTGTGTTCATATTTTAAAATATGTACATTTTTGAGCTAAAGTTATTCTCATACAGATTTCAGTTCATAGTCATATAATATTAAATTATCCAAATAACAGCTGAAATAAAAATCAATGATCTGTATATTATATCTACGTCTTGCGAGCTATGACAATTTAGGATAAAACTGTGAGGATTAAGAGGTACTTACAAGCACAGAGAAAGCTCATTGCTCAAATTATCCAGATTCTCTAGGAGAATCTTAATCATGGATTTAGAAATAATCCACAAAGCAATGAAATATGAGATAAGATCTTCAATGTCACCCATCACTTATTCTCATGTAGCTAAAATTAAAACTTGCAATAAGAACTTTATTCTACTTATTACTATGCTTAGATCTTTGAGTTTGGATATGTGCCATCCTCTAGGTAGCTGTATTTCTCAGAAACATGAAAAAATTCTGAATATACTGAAACAGGCAGGTAAAGTTTTTAAAAGGTACTGATTGACTGTTTATAGGTTCTCTTGAGATAAAACCTATCCATAGCTTGTTTGAACATACTAAATTTGCTAATTTTAAAACAGTCACAATAGTGGCTGAACCAAATGTTTCTTTTTCTCAGAAACCATGTGAAAATACAAATAAATAACAGCTGTGGTTTGGACTAAATATTTTCAACATTTGCCCAAATATTTTGGTGCTTTGAAAAGAAAAATAGAGAAGCAAAGTGACATCCCCAGGTTTGAGTAATAAAACCTAGCAGAACCAGTTATAACATATTCTGCTATTTGGAAAAGAAAAGGCTATGAAATTATAAGAGACTATAAAAAGTTAATTCACATTATAGAGATATACATTTCAAAGAAATATAATTTACATTTCCAGAGAGTATATAAAAAGATAACAAGATCTGTTATTAGAAAAATGCAAATTAAATAAATAAAATACTACCAGCTAGCCATCAAAGGGGCCAAATTCAAAACTCAGGAACACCAAATGATGGCCAGCATTTAGGGATACAGGAACTCTCATTTATTGTTAGTGGAAATAAGTTTAGCCTTATTATGGTTTGGCAAATACACTCTTGGTTATGTACTCAAAGGAAGTGAATGTATGTCCTTTGACATATTTGAAATCAGCTTTATAATAATTAAACTTTGAAGAAACCAAGATATTGCCCATAGATAATTTAACATATTATGTCTGATAAATCCTGACAGTAGAATATTATTTAGCAGTAATAAAATAATGAAACAAATCATGACGAAATATAAATGAAAGAAATAAAGAAAGGGACTACATACAACTATATGATATAAGACTTTAAACAAGGTAAAATTATATAGATAGTAAAGAAATTTGAGGTTGCCATGTGTTAATCATTCAGTAAAGAGCAATAAACAAGTATAACAGGATTTATAGAGCAACAAAATAATCTTTATAATACTTCAACAGGGGACTTATATTATGTACTTATCCAAACACTACAATAAACTGTGTGATGGGGTAGAGGCAACTGTAAAACATGCATCTCCTATTGAAGGGTATTGATAACGAGGGAGGGAGCTTTCTAAGGTTTGAGTCAAAGCTATTTGAAACCCAAATAAAAGTGATTAAATTTTATCAGAATTTCAATTTTAAAATGCAATATTCTATGTAGAAAATATTTGAAAATTTCAAATTTAATATAATGACATTCACTTTTGGATGTTGTTTTTATTGTGGTCAAACTATTTTATTCCATAACAGTCGTAATAAAACCTAAATTTAGACTACATATGCTCTTCAATTCTATGGATTTTATTATTCTGAAGTTTTGATATTTATGATTGCAGTAAACATGATCCTTCTGCATGAATTAAAAAGACCTATCATCGTCATAGAAAATAGATTCTTTCTATTTCAGTAGGAACAAAAAAAGTACTTTTATGGACAGAGAGATAGCTCAGCTTGTAAAGCCCTTACCATGAATGTGTGAGGACAGGAGTTTGAATTCCTAGCACCTTTGTAAATGCTAAGCATTTGTGGTGACCTCCTGAAATCCCACGAGCACAGGAGGTCAAGACAAAACCCACAGGGCAAACTGACGAAGGAGACACATTTATAGAGTCTGCCCCAATTTGCAAGGAGGAGAGTGATCTAGCAAAGTGCATAACATAAACTTCTGGTTTCTATATTCAATTACATGTGCTCATACATGTGGACCCACATACATACATGTAAAAAAGTTTAAAAAAGTTAAAGCTCTATCTACTTTTTACTGAAATAAATGTTGGAAAATCAGAAGACCTATGTAATTATGAATTACCTCTGCTCTTTCACATATTTGCATAGGCGTACCTGAAATAATGAAGGGCTTAGTCTCTATATAAAGAACTTCTCAAAATTATATGACATAACATTGTTATTTAAAGGTTTCAGCTCACAGTTTACAGGCCCAAAGAGTGTCTCAGATACCCTGGACCCTGGACCTTGACTTACAGTTGTTTGTGAGCCACAGATGGTGGCTGCTGGGGAAAATAACCAAATAATGGACATTCGTTATTTTAGGCCAGCTACCCAGAGTCTGACAAGTAGTTCAGAAGCATCTGCATTTTGCAAAGATGACTTGCAATACTACCTAACCAATACCAGTTTTATCTAACAAAGTTTCAGCAGGTGATAACAACTTAATACTATATTTTGCTTTAGTTCCTATATTCCATGTGTCTCAAAATGGATGCTAAACTAGGTGTCTGCTGTACTTGGGTACATTGTGACTAATGAGAATAACACTCTTACAAATTGGAAAGAGGAAATCAAATTGTTTTGTTTACAAATTCTGAATGGAAGTCTTATTAGCCATCATCTTCGGACATATGATATATGAAATTGAATGAAGTAGACATCTTTATTATACTTATTATTATTGAGACATAGTTTAACTATATTGCACAAGCTAGCCTGAAGACAGGACACCATCATGAACCAAAGAGCTTGTGACTTACCGGGTATTTATGCTTCTCCTTAGGTAGCATGTAGAGTACTTCCTGTACCATTGACTAGAAATGCGGGGGTGCGGGCTCTATGCTTGAGTTCTGCATGTTCAATGAAATATGTGGGTGTTTTCTTCAGCAATGATCCCTTGTTATTAGGTTATCAACAACAGCCTATTGTCTTGGCAACAGTTTAGGTTGTTTGGGAATTCCCAGGGAACCCCCCTTTAGCAAACAACCCAATTAGATGTAACACATTCCTGGTACTAAAAGCTTCATTTGGTGACAAAAGATAGCCAGTTCTGACTCTGTCTACCCAATCATTTGTTGATTTCATTTAGATCACCTTCATGTATGTGTATATTTAAAGAAGTTTCTACTGTAGTAGGTTTCCCTACTAATCCTTAAAGGCCTGTTAATTTTGGCTCTCTATCCCATGTTCCCTTCACCAATTTTCATTATTAAAACACACCAGTAGAAACACTATCTTTTACAATCAATATTTGAATCATCTACAGACCCTCTTCCTTTAGAGTATATTATTGAAATGTCTTATATTTGTAACACGAGGGGCCTGCTTGTTGGGGTTTCTGTCCTGCCCACTTCCTGCAGCTGTTTAGCCCCAAAGAAAATAACACAGAGGTCTCCATAAGATTATAAACTGATTGGCCCATTAGCTCAGACTTTTTATTAGCTCTTGTAGCTTATATAGCCCATTATTCTAGTATATGTTAGCCACATGGCTTGGTAACTTTTTGAGCAGGGCAGGTCACATCCTGCTTCTTCGGTGGTCTAGGCAGGACTGGGGAGGAATGTGCTTCCTCCTTCCCAGCATTCTCCTTTTCTCATTGCCCCACCTTTACTTCCTGTCTGGTTGTCCCATCTATACTTCCTGCCTAGCCAATCATCATTTATTTAAAACATGATTAACAGAATACAGATAATTCTCCCGCACCACTTCCCCCTCTTTTTTTTTTTTAAACAAAGGAAAATATCCAGAGTCCATTTTTTGGGAATCTGGGAGTAGTATTCCAGGCTACTTCCTGCTGTTTGGGGGCACTAATAATCTTATGGGGACCTAAAGAAAATACAGAATTATGATCAAGTCCTGACTGGAGTATCCTGTGAGGCTTGTTCATCTCAGGCAGCAGTCTTGAATCTGTTCTGGATGTAGAACTCAGACATCTGGGCCATCTGTTCCTACTGGAGATCAAGGTGGCCTTCCTTGATCAAACCTGATTTTTCTTAACTCAGAATGAATCCACATCCTCACATTTCCTGTGGAAACAAAAGCAAAATCTCTTCTCCAAAATAACATACCTTTTGACTTCAATCATGAAGTCAAGGTATTTTCAAAATACCTATCTTGAATTAATTTAGCAGCACTTATAAGCAAATATCTTTTACCAGCACTTGCTCCTTCCTCAGCATTCAGACAAAGAGAGCACAATAACATACAGTATCAAGATTCTTTGTGTATTTTTTTCTTTACATGGCTTTATTTTAACTTCTATTTCTTTTATTTTTACTTTTAACTTTTGGTTTTTTGAGACAGGTACTCTGTATATCTTCATCCTAGAACTCCCTCTGTAAACCAGGGTATCCTTGAACTCACAGAGATCCACCTGTCTCTGCCTCCACAGTGCTGGGATTAAAGGTGTGTGCTACCACACCTTGAACACACAGAGATCTGTCTGTCTCTGCCTCCCAGGCTTTGGGACTAAAGCTGTGTGCTACCATACCTTGATGTCACAGAGGTCAGTCTACCTCTGTCTCCCAAGTGTTGGGATTAAACGTGTGTACCACCACACCCAACTACTCTCTTTCTTTCTTTTTTATTTTAAGGACTTTAACCTTTTTTTTCAAGCCTGCATATATTTTGAATACACTGTAAACCGTTTTGAGGTTTTCTTTGTCTTTGTATCTCTCTTTACCATATATCTCTCTTTTTCTGACCATGTGAGTCTTTAATTTACCAAGCAATATGGGTAGGATTAAAGCTGTGGCTTTGATGGCTGGATCCAGCCCATTCCTTAGCTTTGTTAGATTCCAGGCTCATGGTGAAGGTACCAGATGGAGCCATGTTTATTGCCACAATTCTATGGCATTTCAAGGTTCCTGCCAGCAAGCAAGCTTTAGCATTCTGCCCACAAACCACATTCACATGCACCATAGTCAGACCACCTGCCTAAAAGAGTCAGAGTTTGCCCTGGCAGGATGGCCCAGAAAGCTGGCATTTTAAAATGGTGCAGCTTTTTTCCTGCTACGGCTGAAAACTGAAAAGCATGTGGTCAGCTTTTCATCAACATCATTTAAGTGTTTCATGGCAGGACCTCTTAAAGAGCTGCAGGAAGCCTCTCTTAGATGAGAGCACTTGCTTGCCTCTAGCAAGCAGAGCAGACCCAAGAAATTGCTGCTACCACAAAAACATGCTTTATTCTTTCCCAAGCTTTCTCAGGTTTTCTGTGGATGTAGTTATCCACGTGGGGGCCATTCTGTAACATGAAGGCCCATCTTGTCAGAGTTTCTGTCTTGCCTAGTTCCTGCAGCTGTTTAGCCCCAAAGAAAATTACACAGAGGTCTCCAGAAGATTATAAACTGATTGGCCCATTAGCTCAGGATTCTTGTTAGCTCTTGTAGATTATCATAACCCATTGTTCTTATCTATGTTAGCCACATGGCTTAGTACCTTTTTCATCAGGGCAGGTCACATCCTGCTTCTTCGGTGGTCTGGGCAGGACTAGGGAGGATTGGGCTTCCTCCTTCCCAGCATTCTCCAGTTCTCATTGCCCCAACATTACTTACTATCTTGTTGTCCCACCTATACTTCCTGCCTGGCCAATCAGTGTTTATTTAAAACATGATTGACAGAATACAGACAATTCTCTCGCACCATATATTCTTATTGTTATCAGAAGAACACTCTTATCTTCTGCAGGTGTTCATTCCTTTAGAGTATAGCAACTATTTCAGAACCAGCAGAAGACTTGTCTATTATAAACTTGCAAAATATAGTCATATATTACATAACATATTCATAGGACTAACTATGTCACCACATTGATAGTTCTGGAAGAAAAAAATGTTCTCAAAAAATTATAGCTATAAACTGCTATATTTGGCAGTTCCATAAGTTGATTGCTATTATCTTGTACTTCTCCAAACCAAATCAAGACTAGAGTTGCATTGTGTACAAGATACACCGAAGCATTAAAAGGGCACACAACAGCAAAACCTAAAGGAGAGAAAGATACAAGAGAGAAGACAAATAAAATGTGTACAAAACGTCAAGAAAGAAATTTAATGATAAAATTACAGACTGAAAAAAAGAGGTGCAATATAATTATAGCAGCTGACCATTAGAATCCAGGAAAGTTAGACAGCAATAGTATGATAAATCTAAATTATAAAAGAAAAGATCCCGTCACCAATGAATCCTATACTCACCAAAAGTGATCCCTTTTAACTGAAGGTAAAAGGCAAACCAATGTAGTTTGTGGTGAACACCTGCAATACCAGCATTAGTGAGTCACATACAGAGTGCTCTCAGGTTGAAGTCAGTCTGAGCTATGTAATAAGATTTTGTCAGAAAAAAAGAAAACAAAGAAGTAGCAAAAGGAAGCAAAGATTAATCCACTTGCAAGTAAATGAAATTGAAAGCCATTCTTTCCTATATAGAACCTATAAGAAATTCTGAGGGATAACTTTCAAACCAAATGTAAGAATATTATGTAGTAACTGAAAAACACATGAAAACATAAAATGCTCCATCAAATAAATAAATTCTGTATGAAATATTATGACAATTTTAGATTCCATTCTTTTGAATAATTAAAGATGAAAAAATCATATGAAGATTCTATAATAAAAGATAGGGAGTACAAATTATATCAGAAAAGTGATTGCATATTCTTTACTGATAACAACATACATTCAAACTAATTTATTAAAATTTAAGATCATAAAATAGTAATCTTTATGGAGAAAACACTCTAATAAAAATCAGTTTTCAACTAACGATATAGTGTTTCATGAGTACTGCATATATATTACAATAGTAGTTTTAATTTTCTTCTACCAATTCCATCTAACATTACTGTTATTTATTATAGTTAATTAAAGTTATGTGTATGCTATGATCACCAAATACACTATTTTTACTATTATTCTGAATAAACTGCTACCTAGTAGATGAAAAATGAAACATTTTATTTTACTACCTTTCATTATTCTTTTCCTATTTTTTCTTGTCTTGCATAGATACGAAATTCTAATCTATAGTTTTTCTTTTGATATAAATATATTGCAATCTAATTCTATGAATATTGTTATAAGTCACTATTTCATTCCTTTGAATGATGTTTCCCCCTCCTGTGTACAAGGTTATAATTTGTTTTATTTTTATTCTAAAACTGTTAATATTTTATTCAATTATTTTCTTCCTACTTATACAAGATGAAACGCCTGATAAGTTCTTATGCATAATTTGCTGTGATTAAAATGTTTTCCCTCTCCCTCAATTCATTTCATGTTTTTTCTGTCTTTGATTTCTAGAAATTTAATAGAAAATTCTGGTAGACATTTTATTTTTTCTTTTATTTTCTTTATATATACCTATGTCTCATTCGGTGAACTTACTAGATCAATAGTTTGTCATTAAATAATGTTTTAGTCATTAAAATTACTTAAAATATTTTACCTTTTTTTCTTTTACTTTTAAGTTCTCATTATGCTTATGTTACATATACCAAAATTATCTGATAGTTCCTAAATACTAGACTCTTGTACACTCTGTTCTCTTGGCATTTTAGTTTTGCCATTTTCCATTGCCACTGACTCTTTCTTCTTCTATTACTTAAATATAAACCCATCAAAGTTATTATTATTTTGTATTTTATATTTCTCACAATTCTTTTGATTACTAAGAGTTTTTATTTCACTCACTAAATTACTTAGATATTCTTGCATGATGTCTTCTTTTTCACTACAGCACTTAGTGTATAATTCAGTTGCTTTATATTGTTTTACTCCATCATATATGACAGTTTCTAACACTTGCATCTGTATTCCAATTATGTGGTTTTTTTTCTTTTGGTATACATTGTTTGGTGTTTTTGAAACCTAGATATTAAGTGTTTAATAAAATATAGTGGGACATTTAATATGTGGCAGTATTAGATTCCCTGCAAGCTAGACATGAGAGTCCATTGTGTGAAAATCCTTAGCTATAATGGATACAAATGATTTTGAAGATGTCTGGAACATGATATGTCCACTATGGAAAACTACATCACGGGGTAGAGATGGGAACATAGAAGAGAGGCTGTGTGTGCTGAGGAGGCAGTAGAACTGAAGAGGCAAGACTATTGTGATGATTTGTGTTGTTAATTTTAAAAAACCTAGAATCACCATCTGGGAAGAGGGTCTCCTAGGCATTACTGTGAAATATTTTTCTAAATTATTTAGCCTCTAATCATGTCTATGGAAAATAATCTTGACTATGTTGATTGAGGTGAAAAATACTTGTCCATTATTGGTGGCATTACTCCCTGTTCAAGGTATTTCAAACTGTGAAGGATTAGAGAAAGCCAGCTGAACAAGCATGTATTCATGGCTGTCTTCTTATGCCTGTGGATGTAATATATAAGCTACTTCAAGCTACTGATCTCTTGAATCCCTGAACATGATGAATTGCAGTCAAGAAATATTACTGGTGGTTTGAATGATGATGGACCCAATAGGATCATATATTGGAATACATGGGTTCCAGGTAGTGTGACTCTTTGGTAAGGAATAGAAGTTGTAGCCTTCATGGAGGTGTGTTACTTGGGATGTGCTCTGAGGTTTCATAAGCTTGCATTATTCCCAGCATGCAATGATGACTATCTCTTCTAAAGAGAAGTTTTCTTGAGGAGGAATGAGGACTACACTTATTCAGCTAGACCATGAAGAAGAAATTTTATTAATTTTAATCATGTGTATATGCATATGTCTAAAGCATTGGGTTGTACACATGAATGCAGTGCCTGTGGAGGCTGTATGTTTCTGTGAACTGAATTCCTACCCTGTGCAAAGCAGTATGTACTGCTAACCATTGAGTCATACTAATGATCATCTTTAGAATTTTAAAGACCATTTGAAAGACCATTTGGGATTTTGAAGTTGGAACACTTTGCACTATGAGGACATGGGAACAAAATACAAAAATTAAGACATAGGAGTGTATTTTTGAATGTCAAGTTGACAAGAGGTAGACTCATGATAGTCAATATTGATTGTCAAATTTGCAGGATCTAGTATCACTGAAGAGACAAGTTTATGGGCATGTTTGTGGGGGATTTTTCTAGATTAAGATGAATGAGATGTGAAGATATGATTTAAATGTAGGTAGTGTCATGCCATGGGCTGTGTTATTGGACTTAATGAAAAGGAGAAAACAAGCTATGTGCAACCACTCATCTGTGCTTTCTGACTGCAGATGCAAGTACCACATGGTCTTCTGCTTCTGTTATAATGTCTTTGCTGCCCTTAAAACCTGCATTGCATCCTTGAACTACAAACCAAATAAACTCTTCCTTAATGTTCTTTTGTTAGTTACTTTACTGCCACAATAAGTAGGCAATTAATATAGATAATGAGGTAAAGTATATGTTTTGTGTCAGATTTCTTGACTATCTGGACAGATTGTAGGCTATCTTTACTATTTAATATTTTTAGTCCCATGAGCTAAATTTTGCCTTGATGTATTTATGTTTATCTCTTTTTTTAATTTTCATAGTCAGGCTTATCAACTTCCGTGTTAGTTAAGGTTATTATTGCTGTGAAGGGACACTATGATCATGGCAATTCTTATCAAGGAAAATATTTAATTTTGATGGTGAGTTCAGAGGTTTAAACCATTATCATCCTTGCTATAAGCAAGAAAGCATACAGGCAGACAGAGCTGGAGAAGTAGCTGAGACTTCTTATATTTTCACTCATATAAAACAGGAAATAATCTGTCTTACTGGGCATGGCTTGAGAATATATGAGACCTCAAAGCACCACCTCCACAATGACACAGTTCCTCCAAAAAGGTCACATCTACCCCATCAATGTCATACATCACAATAGTGATAATCTTATTTGGGGCCATTTTTCTTTAAACCACCACACCAGATAAGTCACCACCACACCGAACCCCTAGCAGGCCTGCCCAGAATAACTTCACCTGTCTCTCTTATTCTCATTACCATATTCCAGCCTATACCATCAGAGGCCAGGCCAGCTTCCTGAAAACCAGGTGAGCCATCACACCACCCAACTCCCACTTGCCCTATGCAGCATAACTCCAAGTGCCTTTTCCTCTCCTTGCCACCTTAGCTCAACCCACACCTCTAGTAGAAGCCTCCAACACCTCAGAGGCCAGACCAGCATCCTGAACCCCAAGTAAGACCACTCCCCACCCTACTTGTGCATGTCCAACATATTCCCAATTGCCCCTCCTTTCTTAATCACTATATCCTGGCCCACAGTTCAGGCAGAATCCTTCTACCCCATCAGAAAGCAGACCAGAATCCTGATCCCTCTACCATGCCAAATCCTCCTATCCAAACAGAAGACAACCATCATCCTGAATCCCAGAGTACCCCTATCAAGATCAAAGGCATACATAGCCTGAACTTTAGCCCCAAACTTGGACAGCAAGCCCCTGCTGAATCAGAGGCCATTCATGCCATCAGAAATCCAGTCCCATGTGCAGGCCAAAAACCTGTTCTCAGTCACAGGCCATGGGATCCAGAAGACCAGAGAAGAAACAGTCTAAGGAGAAAACACTAATCCAACAAAGACAAGCCCAGAAATTGATACCTAAACCAATAATCATTCCAAATCCAAATGCCCAAACTTAGGTGGGAAAACACAAACAATAACAACCAAGGAAATATGTCAGCACCAGAGCCCAGTTATCCTACTACAGCAAGCCTTAAGTATTCCAACACAGCATCAACACCAGAAAATGATCTTAAAACCAATTTTATATTGATGAAAGAGATCCTTAAAGAGATGAAAAATTCCCTTATAGACATTGAAGAAAAGAAAGCAAATATTAGAGGAAATTTAAAAATCCCTTAAAGAATGTCAAAAAGACCAAAAAAGAAAAAAACAAGCACAAAACAAAACAAACAAGATAAAACATGTGAAGGAAACTGTTCAAGACATAAAAATTGAAAGAGAAACAATAAATAAAACACAAACTGAGGGAATTCAGGAAATGGAAAATCTGGGCAAGCAAAGGAGGACTACAGATGAAAGCATCACCAATAGCATTCAAAAGATAGAAGAGAAAATATCAGGTATTGAAAGTATGATAGAAGAAATAGTTTCATTGGTCAAAGAAAATGTTAGATCTAAAAATGTCCTAACACAAAACATTTAGAAAATCAGGAACACCAAAGACCAAAGCTAAGAATAATAGGAATAGAAGGAGAATAATCTGAGCTCAAAAACCCAGAAAACATATTGAACAAAATTATAGAAGAAAAATTTCCTAATTTAAAGAAGGAATGCATATAAAGGTACAAAAAGCCTAGAGAACACCAAATAGATTGGGTCAGAAAAAAAAATCCCCAAGCATCACATACTAATCAAAACATTAAAGATACAGAACAAAGACAATTAAAAGTTGAAATGGAAAAGGGCAAAATAACATATAAAAGCAGACCTATAAGTATTATACCCAACTTATAAATGGAGAATTGAAAGGTCAGAGGGCCCAGGAAAATGTTTTGCAATGCAAAGAGACAGAGATACCAGCCCAGAAAAATATACCAAGCCAAACTTCCAATAACTGTAGATGGAGAAAACAATATATTTCACGAGTAAGTCAAATTTAAACAAAACCTATCCACAAATACAGATCTACAGAAAGTACTAGAAGGAAAACTCCGATCTACAGAAAGTACTAGAAGGAAAACTCCAACCCAAGTAAGTTAGCTATACCCAAGTGAACAAAGGCAATAGATAATCTCTCCCCAGCAAATTCCAAAGAAAGAAAAGAAACACACACTAACAGCAACAGCAACATAACAGGAATAAAAATAAGTGACCATTAATGTCTCTCAATATCAATGAACTCAATTAGCCAATGAAATGATAACATAATTGATATGAAAATAAGATTTATCCTTTGGCTGCATACAAGAAACACTCCTCAACTTCAAGACAGACATTATCTCAAAGTAAAGGGATAGGAAAAGATTTCCCAATCAAATTACTTAG
The DNA here is from genome assembly GCA_004026605.1 of Ondatra zibethicus. Lineage (NCBI taxonomy): Eukaryota > Metazoa > Chordata > Mammalia > Rodentia > Cricetidae > Ondatra > Ondatra zibethicus. The sequence continues at coordinate 25,852 of PVIU01016135.1, read as the reverse complement.
CAAGAAAGCTGGTGTAGCAATCATAATATCTAACAAAATAAACTTCAAATTAAAATTAATCAAAAGAGAAGATAAAAGACATTTCATACTCATTAAAGGAAAAATATAGCAGGATGATACATCAATTCTGAATATCTATGCCCCAAATGCAAGGAAACCCATATTTGTAAAAGAAGCACTTAATACAGCTTAAATCACAAATTGAACCCCACAAATTAACAGTGGGAGATTTCAACACCCCACTCCTATCAAGGGACAGGCCAACAGAAATGAAACAGAGAAATAAGGGACCTCACAGATGTTATAACTCAAATTGGCCTAACAAATATCTATAGACATTTCACCCAAACACAAAAGATTATATATTCTTCTAGGCATCTCATGGAACCTTCTCCACAATTGAGCACATACTCCTCAACACATACAAGAAAGTTGAAATAACCCCCTGCAACTTATCAGAGCACTATGGATAAATGTTGGATGTTGGAAACAACAGAAAGCCTACAAACTCATGGAAACTGGACTAAAACCAATAGGTTTTAGCACAAAATTCTACCAGAATTTGAAATAAGAGCTAATTCTAATATTCTTCAAATTGTTCCCTACAATAGAAATAGAAGGAACATTGCCAAACATCTTTTACAAGGCTCCACTTACCCTGATACCCAAACCACACAAGGACAACAAAGAAAGAAAGCTATAGACCAATCTCCCTCATAAACATTGATGCAAAAAATACTCAATAATTAGTACTGGCATACCAAATCTAAGAACACATCAAAAGAATCATCTACCATGACCACATAGGCTTCATTCCAGTGATGCTGTATTGGCTCAAATATGGAAATTTTTTAATATAATTCACCAGATAAATAAATTAGAAGAAAATAAAAAACACATGACCATCTCATTAGACACTGTAAAATCCTTCAACAAAATCCAACGGACATTCATGATGAAGGCCTTGGAGGTATCAGAGATACAAGGAACCTATCTAAACATAATAAAAACAATTTCCTGCAAGCTAGTAGCTGTTGCATGAATGATGTGGGAGTCCCCTCTGTATCCTGTAAGTACCATTGCTTAATAAACTGTCTTAGGCCTATGCAGGGCAGAATAGTGGTAGGCTGGGAAAACTAAACTGAATGCTGGGAAAAAGAAGGCAGAGTCAATGGGAAGCCATGTAGCCCTGCCAGAGACAGATGCTGGAACTCTGCCCAGTAAGCCTCAGGCACATGGTAATACACAGGTTAATGGATATGGGTTCATTTAAGATATGAGTTAGCCAGAAATATGCTTAAGCTATTGGCCAAACAGTATTGCAAATAAAATGGTTTCTGTGTGGTTATTTTGGGAGTCTGGGAATTCAGGAAACAAACAAGCATCCTCATACTACAAATTGGTGTCACCATGGCCAACTAAAATGCAGGTAAAACATGAAAAAAATTGGGAAGGAATTCTAGGCAAGAAAAAAAATACCAGAGTTAAGCACAGCTTAATACTATGGCTCCTTTAAGAGAAGTTTTCCTGATTCAGTGGTAGCAGCGAAAAAAAGCTGCACAGTTTTGAAATGGTGGCTTTCTGGGCCATGCTGCCAGCACAAACTCTGGCTCTTTCAAGGGTTGAACATTTAAAGGGGGTTTATGCACAGCGTGCTACAGGTTACTTCATGGCAGTATGGGCCAACAGGTTACCAGAATAGAGATTGTGAGGACGACTCCCACCCAGTAGTCTCAGAATGGACATCTGCCATGTCAGACTGGACAGATTCAAAAGGCAAAGCAGCTTTGGCCCTAATAACACTGCACCTTAGCATTTTAAGAAGTGCTTCTGATCAGAAAATAATTGCAGAAATACATAATACAGACAGATTCAGACAAAAAAATGTCCTCTAAAGGGGTCACAGTGATGGATAAATGTACGTAGGCATGGGAAAGAGAAGAAAAAGAGTATTAGAGATCATAAAAGAAGAAAATGATTTTTAAAAATAAAACAAATTCTTTAAACAGACAAGGCACAGACAGCTATAGGTTAAAGTAGTAAAGAAAAATAAGCCACGTAAAGATGGAAAATACACAGAAAGTCTGGATTATGTATACTATTATGTTTTCTTTGTTTTTTTGACTGTGATGGGGCTAAGTACAGAGAGAGAAACATTTCATTGTATTGGCTGCTAAGACAAACCAGCATAAAGGTATCTTGACTTCAAAATTTGGGTCTAAGGATATATTGCTTTGGAAAAGAGATTCTTCTTTGTTACCACAGAAGATGAGAACCTGTGGATTAATTTTAGACTAATGTAGTTTGATGGACCAAGACCCCCCAACAGGTCACTTTAAACACCCCCAAAATTACTTCACCCAACAAAAAGCAGGAGGCAGTTCTGAGAGAACTACACTCAAATTCCCAAATATTGTCTATAGATCTTTGTTTACATTTAAAGGAGCATATGCTATAGAGATGGATACTTTGCATTGGTACAGTTCTTGGTTTACTGATCCAAATTTAGACCAATCTTAATTGTATGTATATATCTGCTCTTGATTGTCGTGTTGTGATTGTGCAATTCATTTAAAATGTAATGCATAATTAAGAAATATTGGTTAATAGATAGATAACAGATATCTGTAATAGCCAAGCTTGTAGTTATGGTAGTTAGGTTTTCTAGATATAGAGATATATTTCAGTTAGCTAGGGATTCTTCAAATCTTACAGAGATCTTAGAATATGGCATTTAATATGTTTTAAGAAGTTAGGACTTTTCATGACATGAGACACATCTGGTTGTGGCTGCATCAATTAATTGAAGAGGAAGATGGGCATAAAGGAGGCTCCTTATGGAGTCTGATAGCCATTTGGGCACAAAACTGCTCTTGCCTGGACTGCTTGATGTTATGCTGTGTGAACTGGACATGCAATACCCATAGAGAAATGACTGCCTAAAGGTGAGATGGTCCTTCGGGATTCCTGCTTCATAAAAGAGACTGACAGACATTATGCAGGATACAGAAGAAAGTAACTGACAAACTGCCAATATAGGCAGAACTATCTTTGTAATTTCCTGCTTCATGGAAAAGTCTGCTGGATACTATGGATCAGTGGGCTTAAGATGTGTACCTTCAATATAACAGAAGAACTTTGTGTAGCATGAGGTCCAGGCTTGTTGGGGTTTCTGTCCTGCCCAGGTCACCCCAGCCATTTAGTCCCAGAGAAAATCACACAGAGAGTCTCCATAAGTTGCCATCTGATTGGCCCATTAGCTCCGGCTTCTTATTAGCTCTTGTAGCTTATATTAACCTATTATCCCTATCTATGTTAGCCACATGGCTCAGTACCTTTCTCAGCGTGGCCGGTCACATCCTGCTTCTTCAGTGGTCTGGACAGGAATGCCAAGAGAGCTTCCTGCTTCCCAGAATTCTTCTGGTCTAATAGCCCTGCCTCTACTTCCTGTCTGGTTGGCCCACCTATACATCCTGGCTAATTGCCAATCAGCATTTATTTAAATCATGATTGACAGAATACAGACATTCTCCCGCACTACTTCCCCCTCTTTTTTTTTTAAACAAAGGAAAATATCCATAGTATATTTTTTTGGAATGTGGGCGTAGTATTCCAGGCTACTTCCAGCTGGTTGGGGGCACTGATAATCTTATGGGGACCCAAAGAAAATTTAAGAGTTATGATCAAGTCCTGTCTGGAGTATCCTGTGAAGCTTGATCATCTCAGGCAGTAGTCTTGAATCTGTTCTGGATGTAGAACTCAGACATCTGGGCCATCTGTTCTTACCGGAGATTTCTCAGGTGGTCTTCCTTTATCAAATCTGAGTTTTCTTAACTCAGAATGAATCCACAGTCTCTCATTTACTGTGGAAACAAAAGCAAAATCTCTTCTCCAAAGTAATATACATTTTGACTTCAATTTTGAAGTCAAGATATTTTCAAAATACCTATCTTCGATTAATTCAGCAGCATTTATAAGCAAATATCTTTTAGTAGCTGTTGGTCCTTCCTCAGCATTCAAACAATTCAAAGAGAGCATAATAACATACAGTATCAAGATTCTCTGTGTATTTTCCATCTTTATGTGGCTTTATTTTAAACTCTATTTCTTTCATTTTTACTTTTAACTTGTGGCTTTTTGAGACAGGTTCTCTGTGTATCTTTGTCCTGGAACTTACTCTGTAGACCAGGCTGTCCTTGAACTCACAGAGATCTGCCTGTCTCTGCCTCCCCAGTGCTGGGATTAAAGGTGTGTGCTACCACACCGTGAAGTCACAGAGGTAAATCTACCTCTGCCACCACACCTTGAAGTCACAGAGGTCACTCTACCTCGGCCTCCAAGTGTTGGGATTAAAGGTGTATACCACCACATCCAACTACTCTCTTTTTCTCTTTTTTCCCTTAAGAACTTTAACCATAAGCCAGCATATATTTTTAACATACTGTAAACCATTTCGAGGTTTTCTTTGTCTTTGAATCTATCTTTACTGTATATCTCTCTTTTTCTGACTACAGGAGTCTTTAATTTGCTAAGCAGTATAGAGGGGAATAAAGCTGTGGCTTTAATGGCTAGATCCAGTCCATTCCTTAGCTTTCTGCAATTCCAACCTCATGGTGGAGGTACCGGCTGTAGCCACGTTTACCGCCACAACTCTATGGCAATTCAAGGTCCCTGCATCAAGCAAGCTGCAGCATTCTGCTCACAGACCACATTCAAATATTTCCTGGCTGGACAGCCTGCCTGAAAGAGTCAGAGTTTGCCTTGGTAGGACGGCCCCAAAAGGCAGCATTTTAAAACGGCACAGCTTTTTTCCTGCTAAGGCTGAAAACGGAAAAGCATGTGGTCAGCTTTTTATCAACACTGTTTAAGTGTTTCATGGCAGGACCTCTTAATAGAGCCACAAGGTTTTGCAGCTAAAGCTGTGTCAGGAAGCCTCTCTTAAATGAGAGCACTTGCTTGCCTCAAGCAAGCAGAGCAGACCCAAGAAACTGATGCTCCCAAGAAAACATGCTTTATTCTTTCCCAAGCTCTTTCAGGCTTTCCGTGGATGCAGTTATCCATGTTGGGCACCATTCTGTAGCATGAGGGCCAGGCTTGTTGGGGTTTCTGTCCTGCCCAGGTCACCCCAGCCGTTTAGTCCCAGAGAAAATCACACAAAGAGTCTCCATAAGTTACCATCTGATTGGCCCATTAGCTCCGGCTTCTTATTAGCTCTTGTAGCTTATATTAACCCATTATCCCTATCTATGTTAGCCACATGGCTCAGTACCTTTCTCAGCATGGCAGGTCACATCCTGCTTCTTCAGTGGTTCAGAAAAGAATGCCAAGAGAGCTTCCTGCTTCCCAGAAATCTTCTGGTCTAATAGCCCTGCCTCTACTTCCTGTCTGGTTGGCCCACCTATACATCCTGGCTAATGGCCAATTAGCATTTATTTAAATCATGATTGACAGAATACAGACATTCTCCCACACCAGTTTTGGATGACTGTCCAGGCAGCAAGATGTCTCTGTCATTTCTAGAATCTTGGAAGTTGCTTACAATGCATTTCCTGTTTACTTAGGTAATATTATATCCTTCCTGAGTCTTTGATAGAATTGAAGAATAGATAGAGTTTTCCTTAGTTATGATAAAAGATAAAGTAGATATAAATATTATAATGGTAATTCTTGCTTGAAACCTGTTTTTTTGTATTTAATCTTGCTACATTAAAGTTAAAACCTTCCTTTTTATTTAAACAGAAAAGGGGAAGTGATGTGGGATTCCCCTCTATATGCTGTGAATACCATTTGTTAATAAACTGTCTTTGGCCTGTGCAGGGCAGAATAGAAGTAGGCGAGAAAAACTAAACTGAATGCTGGAAGAAAGAAGGCAGAGTCAATGGGAAGCCATGTAGCCCCACCAGAGACAGATGCCACAACTTTATCCAGTAAGCCACAGCCTCATGCTGATACACAGATTAATGGAGATGGGTTAATTTAAGATATGAGTTAGCCAGCAATATTCTTAAACTATTGGCTTAACAGCAATGCAAATAATATGGTTTCTGTGTGATTATTTCACAGCTGGGAAGCTAGGAATGAACAAATGACCTCCTGCAACACATGAATGCTAAAAACCTAGAGACAGATATTGGGGTTCAAGCTGAAGATCAGAAAAACAAAGCAGTCAAACCACAATAGAGCTCTTAACTCTATGAAATTTTCAGACTGAAAAAGAACAAGAGTTGCTGTCCCATCTCTCCTTGTATTTTTCTTTAGTTCTCATATAAAAGGTGTGTATTACCACTGCCCAGTCAATGGCTAACTAGTGTGGCTGCTGGGGTTAAACCTGGCATTAGAGAAATTCCCAGGAATTCACAAGGATGACCCAAATAAGACCCTAAATCAATAGAGGAGTGGCTGCCCAAACCTGCCTTGCCCAGTAGTCAGACTGATGAATATCTTAAATATCACCATAGAACCTTCATGCAACAACTGATATAAACAGAGGCAGAGACCTGCATTGGAGCACTGGGCTGAGCTCCCAAAGTACACTTGAAGAGTGGGAGAAGTGAGAATATGAGAAAAGAGGTCAAGACCATGATGGGTATACCCACTGAAACAGTCTACCTGAGGTTACCAACACCAGTCAGGCTGGGAAGGAATAAGCATAGGACCTAGATAGTCCCTTAGAATGTGGTTGACAGTTGCATAGCTGTGGCAGACTGTGGGGCCACTGGCCTACTGCTTGTACTAGATTTTATGGAACCTATTCTCTTTGTATGTATATCTTGCTCAGCCTAGATATAGTAGGGAGGGCCTTTGTCCTTCCCCAAACAAAGTACCTTACCCTCTCTAAGGAATGGATGGTGGTGGGGAAGGGGGATTAGGTGGAGGGATGGGGAGGAAGGGAGGGAGTGGAAACTGCAATTGGTATGTAAAATAAAAAAAAGATTGTTTTCTTTTTAAAAGAAAGAAAGAAAGAATGAATTTAAAAAAAAAAGAAAAGGAAAGAAAAATGATGTGTGCCACTACTGCCTGGCCTGTATGGCTGACTGATGTTGCTAGCTTTGCATTCTGGTTTTCAGCAAAGATTTATTTATTAAAACACAAATAAATTATCACTATATTTCTACTTTTTGTCCAACATGAAAAAGGATATAACTAGTATAAGTAAAACCATATATAGTAACTATAATAAATATATACAATATATAGAGTCAATAAGTACATCAACAATGTCTAGTCCATCTGCATTTGACAAATTCAGAGAAAATACTCCATTATCTATCCTATCTTGGTGAGTCAAAAGTCTTATACCTGATTTACTTTCTATCATAACTTGTATTACCATCCAAAATTATCTTTTGATAGCTTTCAGATTTATACAATTTATACTTCCTTAGTGAATTTCCTTTCTGAATCTCGTAAACAAGGAAATATATAACTATCTAGTATTCTAGACTGATTCGGCAATCGCACTAGAAGATATGACTACCATGGTTATACCTGCAGAAATAAAGACAGACAATGCTCCAGCATATATTTCTAAGAAATGAAAAAGTTTTGGCTTATTATAATATAAAGCATTTTACAGGTATACCACACAGTCCTGCAATCAGACAGTTAAAAACCAAATTGAACTGTAAAGTATATGTCAAACAAACAGAAAGGGATAAAAAAAAGATTCCAAGAAATAGATTGTATAATGCTTTATTACCCTTGAATTTTTTAATGCTAATGAAAAAGTAATAACTGCTGCAGAGAAACACTGGATAGTAGATAAAACTTCTGAATTAAGTCAACTGGTATATTTCAAAGATGTGTTTACCTCAGAATGGAAACCAGGAGGTGTGCTATGTTGGAGAAGGTGTTTCATTCTTGTTTCCACAGAAGAAAAGCTATGGATACCATCAAAATTAATGAAGATTTGGTTTGAAAGGGAGAAACCTGATGATAAAGAGAAATGACAACTCATCCACTGAGTTGTCAATTTTACAGGTTGTTTGGAAATCTCATAAGGGTTGGGGCAAAGTTCTGTTCCTGTCTTTGCAGAAAAATACCCATCTTCAAAAAGTCAAGAGACCTTGGACATCTAGATGATTAAAGAAGAAAAGATAGCTATCCAGAAAGAATCACCAAGCAAAGATAATTCTGAATTATGATACCAATATCCTCTTCAGGGTAAAACCTCACTACCTATACATACATATCTCCCTACTTCTCAATATAATGGTAGTTGCGACTCACTTAAAAATCAAAGGTGGCTTTGGAGTTGGATGGGGATTTTTATTCTCTAAATCAAAATATGTTGTTAAAAGAAAAAATTCAGAGTTTCTTTCTCACGTCAGGAGCTACCTGCAGTGGGACAGAAGGAAGATAAATTCAATGGACTAAAGTTATCAAAATTATCCTTTCAAAAATTCTACTTCTTCCCATACCTATTTTTCTCTTGGTGGTAACTTTATTTGAATGTATGTCTATTGAAATTCAAACTTACTGTTTTGATATGAATGAGGTTTAAGTTTTCCATGGTGAACAATAAATTTTTCTACAGTAATATTTGAAGTCTCCAAGAAGAAGATGGGATCCCACATCAACGATTCCACCTGTTTCATATGATGCCATTCAGCTGATAGCACAACTTAAAGATTGGTTTTGTATTATAAAATGCTCACAGCAATTTCGAGGTGACTAAATGAGATAATCCAGCCACACATACTACTCTAGCCAGGAATTCAGACAATCCCTACACTTTCCCATAGACTGAATGATGCAGCTACATCTCCCAGGATTTAACAATTAACCAAAATATTTCTTTCAGAATCCCCTAAAGATAACATTGCCCCCAGACAAATAATAATCAGAGAAGATGCTGGAAATAGGACCAGGATATATTCTTGGTGCATTAGCTAGCATTTTTGGAGCCCATTCCTTACAGTGGGATGCCATGATCAGCCTTAGTGCAGTGGAAGGAATTTGGAACTTACCCAACTTAATTTGCAAGACTTTGTTGACTCCTTACGGGAGCCTCTATCACATATTTGGGAGGAGTGGATGAGGGCTGGTAGGAGGGATATAGGGAGAGACCTGTATTTAGAATATAAAATGAAATTAAAGGAAATAAATAAAAGGGTAAAAAGAAAGGAAAAGGGGACATTACAATAGACACCAAGGAAATCCAAAGAATCCTTAGGCCATACTTCAAAAATCTGTATTCCACAAGATTAGACAATCTAAAAGCAAAAAATTTCTGTATAGATACCAGAAATCAAAGTTAAATGAATATCAGATAAACAATTTATTATATCTATAACTCCTTAGAAAATATTAGCATTCATTAAAAGTCTTCTAACCAACAAGAGCAGAGGGTCAGATGGTTTCGCTGCAGAATTCAACCAGACTTTCAAGAAGAGCTAATACCAATATTCTTCAAATTACTCCACACAGTAGAAACAGAAGGAACATGGCCAAATTCATTTTATGAGACCACAGTCACCTTGATACCCAAACCACACAATGACACACAGCAAACCAATGGATTTACAAAACAATCTCCCTCATGAACACAGATGCAAAATTACTCAACAAAGTACTCATAAACCAAATCCAAGAACACATAAAAAAGATTGTCCACCATGATCAATTGGGCTTCATGCCAGAGACGCAGGAATGATCCACCATATGAAGATCTGTCAGTATAATCCATGATATAAACAAACTGAAAGAAAAAGAATATCATATCATTGCATGCTGAAAAAAATTTAACAAAATCCAACTCCTTTCATGATAAAAGTCTTTGAAAGTATAGGGATAGAAGGGACACACGTAAACATAATAAAAGCAATATACAGGAAGCTGATTGTCAACACTGAATTAAATGGAGAGAAACTCAAAGCAATTCCACTAAGATTAGAAATAAGACAAGGTTTTCCACTCTCTCCATATCTAATCAATATAGTACTTGAAGTTATAGCCTGAGGAATAAAACCACTAAAGGATATCAATGGGATGCATATAGGAAGGAAAGATGTTAAACTATCATTATTCAAGGATAATATGATAACATACATTAGCGAACAAAAAGCCTATCAGTGAACTCCAACAGCTGATAACTTTAGTGAAGTGACTGGAGAAAAGACTAACAAAATACCTTGGTAGCCCTCCTAGATACAAATGATAAATGGGCTGAAAAAGAAATCAGTAAAACAACACCCTTTACAATAGCCACAAAGAAAATATCTTGGTGTAACTCTATCCAGAGAGCTGAAAGACCTCTATGAAATGAACTTCAAGTATTTAAAGAAAAAAAGCAGAGAAGATATGAGAAGATGGAAAGACCTCCAATGCAGCTCACTGATTGGTAGGATTAACATAGTAAAAATGGCCATTTTACCAAAAGCAATCTACAGATTCAACACATTCACAATTTAAAAATTCCCAACACAATTCTTAACAGACCTTGAATGAACAATACTTAACTTCATATAGCATAAACAATCCTCTAAGATAAAACAAATTTCAGTGGTATCACCATGCCTGATTTCAAGACCTACTAAAATGCTATAGTAATAAAAACCACATGGTGTTGTCATTAAAATAGACAGGTAATGGAATCAAATAGAAGACCCAGACATAAATCAACTTATGGACACCTGATTTTTGACAAAGAAGCCAAAATTAAACAATGAGGAAAAGCATCTTTAACAAATGGTACTGGTAAAACTGGATGTTGGCCTACAGAAGAATACAAATATATTCTTATCTATCACCATACAGAGCACTAAAGTTCAAATGGATCAAAGACCTCAACATAAACCCAGATACACTGAACATGATAGTAGAGATATTGAGGAATAGACTTGAATGCATTGGCACAGGAGACAACTTCTTGTATAGAACACCAATAGTGTAGATAATATGATTGATGATTTATAAATGAGACAGTATGATTTATAATTGATAAATGGGACCTCAAGAAACTGAAAGGCTTCTGTAAGGCAAAGGACACTGTCATTAGGACAAATTGGCAGCCTACATAATTGAAGATCTTTACCATCCCCACATTGACAGAAGCCAATTTACAAAATATATAAAGAACTCAAGAAAGTTTACATCAAAAAATATAATCTTATTAAAAACAAGGTACAGATCTAAACAGAGACTTAAGAATCTCAAATGTCTAAGACACTTAAAGAAATGTTCAACATCCTTAGCCATCAGGGAAATTCAAGTCAAAAGGACTCTGCTATTCCACCTTATGCCTGTCAGACTAGCTAAGATCAAAAATATAAGTAACAGCTCATGCTGGAGTGGATACAAAGCAAGATAAATACTCCTCCATCATTGGCAGGAGTGCAAACTCATGCAACAACTTTGGAAACTACTATGGTAGGTTTTTTTTCAGAAAATTGAGAATCGATCTTTCTCAAGACCCAGATATACCACTCTTGGGCATATACCCAAATGATGCTCAATTATACCACAAGGACACTTGCTCACCTATATTCATAGCAGCATTGTTCATAATAGCCAGAACCTGTAAACAACCTAGATGTCCCTCAATTGATGAAATGATAAAGAAAATGTAGTACATTCACACAATGGAGTGTTACTCAGATGTTTAAAACAATAACACCATGGAAATCAAAAGCAAGTGCAATAGAAATAAATCATCATGAATGAGACAACCCAGACCTAGAAAGACAAATATGGCATGTACTCACTTTTAAATAGACAGCAGTTGTAAGATAAAAAGATAATCATGCTATAATCAACAGACCAGAGAGTCTAGGTGACAAGGAGGACTCAAGAGTGGCATTCAGATCTCCCTGGGAAAGAGAAATAGAAGAGATTTCATGTATTGACTGGGGCCATTGGATTTGAAATATGCAGGAATCCAGTGGGATACAGTGGGGTGGAGAGTAGTAAAATAGACTAGAGATGTTTGGAAAGAGGGTCATTTCAGGGTCAGGTAGAAACCTGGTGCAAGTGAAGCTTCCAGGAATCTATAACAAAGAACCCAGCTAAACCTCCTAGTCATAGTGTATACTTAGCTTGAACTTGCCATCCCCTTTGACCAGTAAAAGGATTAGGACACCAACCCACCACATAATCTTTGAACTACAGTCTGTCCTGTCTATGGGATGTGCTGGAGTAAGGCTGGTACAAAAATTGTGAGAGTGGCCAACCAATGACTGTTACAGCCTGAGACTCATGCCCCTTGAATAAGCCTACCCCAGGAACAGGACACAGAGGCTGAATGGCCCAGAGATCTAGGATAGAAGCAAACATCACTGGAGAAAAGAAATGTCAATGTAATGATGACTATCGATATTTTGTTACACTAGATTGGTGTCTAGCCCAATAGTCACCAGAGAGGCTTCATCCAGCAACTGACAGAAATAGACGCAAAGACCCACAGTCAAACATTAACTTGAGTTTTGGCAATCCTGCTGAAGAAAGGGAGAAACGATTGTAAGAACCAGAGAGTTCAACGACATCAGAATAAAATTCCCAGAATTAATTAACCTGGGCTCATAGGAGTTCACAGAGACTGCACAGACAACCAAGGAGCCTACATGGGACTGCCCTAGGCCTTCTGCATAAATATGACAGTTGTGTAGCTTGGTTTTCTTGTGGTACTCCTAACAGTGGGAGCAGTAACTGTCTCTGACTATTTTACTGGCTTTTGGTGCCATATTCCTTACTCTAGGTTGCCTTGCTCAGCCTTAATACAAGGAGAGGTGGTTGGTTTTACTGTAACTTCATAGGTAATGTTTGGTGATATTCATGGAAGGCCTGTCCCTTTCTGAATAGTAATGGAGGAGGAACAGATGGAGGATAGAGGGTAGGTGGGAGGAAGTGTCTGGGAGGAGTGAAGGAAGGGGAAACTGCAGTCAGGATTTAAAATCAATCAATCAATCAATAATATTTTAAAACCTACCCTCAAAAAAAGAAAGAAAAGAAAACAATTACAGCTGTGCAGTTCTTTGAACTCATGTGAACTTTGTAGAAATTCAAGTCTTGCTGTAACATCAAAATGTTGGATTGGTAATTTGTCTTTCTCTAGTATTGTTTAACATAGAAGTTTCTCTTCCTGAGCTTCTAGTTTAGTAAATTTGTTTTTCCATGTCTTTTCATCTTTCCATTTTCTTTTTCTCTTACCAGGTTTTGGTTTATTTTTATTTTCCATTTATCTAATGAATATGGTCCTTTTAGTGACCAAAAAAGAGTTAATGATTTCAGTTTCTTCTCCCATTTTATTAATGTTAAAACATAAAATGTGTTTTCCAAATTCCTTACAGACAAAATAGTAAATAGTAAACTATTTCCATAAAAATAGCTTTTGAGTTACAGATCATGTAGAATCAGCTGAAAATTATCAGAAATAGAGTGTGTGAAGAGTAACTATAACTTCTTACTATTTCCATTATTTTAAAAAAATTTGTTCAAGCTAAAATTTGTAACACTATAGTTTGAATGTAAAAGGTATATATGCAAAGATTAAAAAGAGGAAGAATTAGATAATATACAACTTTGATTTCCTTATACTATACATGAACTGCTATAATATCATTTGCAGCTAAATATGAGTTATAAAGAACTTCATATTGTAGAACTATTTATATGTAAAAATAGAAGTTATATTTAATATAAAACAGTGGAAATATGATATTTTTTTAAAAAAAATCCCTACTAAATCAACTCAGAAATGAGTATAGAACTGTGGGAGCTGGTGAGACGGCTCAGGCAGTAACAGCACTTGGTACATATAAGGAATTGAGTTAAGTAACCACGATCCACAAGGGCAAAAGGAAAAATAGACTACTGCAAGTTATTCTCTGTTATCTACATGTAAGATGTGGCATGTACATCTCTGTAACCACCCTGACATAAAATTTTTAAAAATGTAAAAAAAATGGAAATGTGGATATACATATTAATAAACGCCATGAATTTTCTAGTTCTCTCAACTTACAAGGGCTAGAAGAAATAATAGCCTATTCATAATCAAAGTATCTTATAGGTATTTCTTAGATTCTAAATATACTTATCCATTAAAATTTATCATTTTTCTGCAGAATAAATAATTATAACTTAGCCCCAGATAAAGAAATTATAAAATAAACACTGAAGAAGATTTTTGGCAGTATTGAGAAAAGGAGAAAAACAAGACTCCTGGAACAAAGGTGTCTTGCTTTATCTCAATTCTTGTAATAAATATCATGTCTAAAGCAACTTAAAAGGAGGAAAAGATTTATTTCATCTGACACTTCCAGGTTACAATGCATTATTGAGGCAAGTCAGGGCAGAAACTAAAGCAGGAATCTGAAGGCAGGAACTGTGGAGGACTGCTGTTTCTTGTATTGTTTACTGTGTAATGTTCATCTGCTTTCTTATACAGCCCAGGCCCATATGCATAGGGTTACCACAGGAGCCTGGGCCATCTCATATCAATCACTGATCTCTATGAGAGATGGTCACAGAACAATATGATCTACAATATTCTTCAGCCGAGTTTCTGTCTTCCCAGGTAACTTAGGTTGTGTCAAATTGAGTTTAAAAGTCAACCAGGAGAGGAAATGTCAGTGTAGATTCCCATCTCTAGAATAAAGTGACCACTCATTTTCTCCTGAACTTCTTTTGTGAAAAACAGGTGCATGTGTCATAAGTTATAGAACAGACAACAATATTTAAATCTCTGATATCAACAAAGACAACTGACTGACTAGCAACCTCAGGATTTTGAAGGACAAAATCATGGAGACCAAGATCTCAATGTTTCTTATTTAAGTTTAACCTCCTACGCACTCACTGTACTAGATAAAAGTGAGGTTTGTGACTCAGAGCTTACATCAAGCATAAATATAAAAAAGGTAATAGTGGAGAGTAGAAGGGACAGATAAAGAAAGAGATTGAAGACAGGCCTTAAGTCTGAATTATTAGCTGAAAGACAGGGAATGCAGAAGTCTACTTAGGCTGAGAGGAAATGCAAAAATCGCCATGCAAGTATGACCATAGAAAGCCTCATATCTGCTGGAATAGTAATGCCATAAAAGAATATATTCAAACTGGAATACATGATCTTCCTAAAATAGTAGTAGGAAATTGCCATGTCATCTTTATCCTCTTTCCATAAAGAACTGGTGCTATTTTTCCTTAACAGAAGCAGCAGTGATGGTCTAGGTGTCTTTTCCTTTCACTTAGTGGTGTAAGGAGTCATAGCTTTAGTATCTTTTGTTCACTTTGGAATAAAATGTCTAGTAACATCAGGTGGTCCAAGGAAAAACATTTGATTTTTACATATAGAACCA
Source organism: Ondatra zibethicus (assembly GCA_004026605.1). NCBI lineage: Eukaryota > Metazoa > Chordata > Mammalia > Rodentia > Cricetidae > Ondatra > Ondatra zibethicus. Next base: position 10,556 of record PVIU01016135.1, on the reverse strand, counting down.
CCAATTATTTAATGAGTCCATGACTACAATGAATAACATCACAAGAGTACTTCTAAATCTTGGGAAATAAAACTATCTGAGGTAGGAGGTCCCAAAACAAGTCAGGCTTCATATTTTAAATTGAAGTAGGAAAAAAACTGCTAACATAAAATATTTAAGTAGGATTATTATCTATTAAAATATGTAGGACATAAGAAAAAATCATTCATAATTAAATAATTACATAAAGCAAAATTAGAATCAATACTGTGTCAATGTCAAGTCATTTACTGGAATTATATGATAATATTTTAATACAATTATCATAAAATTTTGCCAAAAATCAGTTATATATTCTCTTGAAATTTAAAAGGACAATGAGAGAAACTCAACAAAACTATAAATTTTAAAGAAAATCTGAAAATAGTTTTTAAAAACAATGAAAAATAATATAAGTAATATTTTAAAACAAATTGGGTCAAGAGTATAAACACATACATAGATAAATGGATGAATTGAGGAAGTATAAAATTAATGCATATGATAAAAACTAAGAGAATTAGTTTCAATAATGAGGAGATAAAAAGATAAAAATATAACAGCTTAAGGTATTAGAGAGGGAGTAAGTACTTGAATTCTTATTAATGAACTGAAGAAAAATATATTATTTTTTAAAGTAACCACAAAAAATTGAGTAAAGAATGAATATTTAGTAATAGTCTGTGGGGGTTTAAATGAAAATGGCCCCCATAGACTCATAGGGAGTGGCATTATTGGAAATGTGGCCTTGTGGAGTAGGTATGGCCTGGTTGGAGAATCAGTATGACTAGGGAGTGGATTTTAGAGTTTCAGAAACTAAGCCTGGTCCAGTGTCACTCTCTTTTCCTGCTGCCTGTACATCTGTATGTAGAACTGTCAGCTACTTCTCTAGCACCATGTCTGTATGCGTGACAGCATGTTTCCTGCGATGATGATAATGGACTAAACCTTTGAACTTGTAAGCCAGTCCAAATGAAATGTTTTCCTTTATAAGGGTTGCTATGCTTACTTTATATTCCATGTTTTGATGATACTCTTGGAAGACATGACCTTCCTTAAACAGAAATGGAGGAGGAGTGTAATGGGGGTTGGGAACAGCAGTGGGGTAGGGGTAGGGATTGGGAGGAAAGGAAGGAGGAGAAAATGCAACCAGGATATAAAATAAATAGCAAATTAAAAATATAAACTGGCATGTGATTACAAAAGAGTTTCTGTATTCATGGTGTTTCTTAACAGCAATAGGAATCCTAAGACATGTTCCAAAGTGATGATGACATATACGTGTCATTTTTTCATCTTTGATAATTGTTATTGTCTTATACAGCTCACTAGCAATTTTAATTCTATGAGGCACTCATTAGAGGAGACTTTTCAAATCTTTGATTGAAGAGTTTTGGGTTTTGGTTTTAGTTGTTTTTGGGTTTTGCTTAAAATTACTTAAACCATGTCAGGCAGTGTCTACCTTTTTATTATAAGTGCTTTTGTAATACTATTTTAAATTGCTTGACAGTTTCAATACATTTATCAGATTTGTGTATTATTCTTATGACTGCTGTAACTTCTCAGAATGTGGTTTTCTTAACATTTGTAATTCCCATAAATTTTGACTGTAGTTACTAAGTAGAGGGGACTAGATGAATTAAAGCTCTGTTTTTGCCAGTAAGGCAATTCTTGTATTTCTAAAAGAATCCTCATAATTAGGATGTGGCTCAATATAACAAAGACTATTTAATCATTCTCTATTCCATTTTTGCCATTTCTTTACCTTTCACATGCAATTAAGAATGTCTGTATATTATATCCAATGCACTAAAATGTTATTTTTTTCCTTATTCTTTTTTATCTAAATGCTAGATTGTGGAGGTAATTTTATAAATACAAATTATACATCAATATTAGATAAGCACTTAAATACAAATTTCACATTTTTATTGCTCAAAAGCTCTCTGAAATCTTTTGTTAGGATACATTTTGAGGTGAGCTCTAAATATGAATACATTTTCTTAAAGTATATCTTTTACTGTTATTAAGATTTAGTGTTTTAAAGTTACCATTTAAAGATAACCACTATCTGAATGGATTTAAGGCCCCACTCCATGAGATGGAATTCATAGCCTACAAGTGCTTAGGTGTCCAACAACCTGAGACTAGAAAGGCCAGGGGCCTAGGATAAAATCAAATACTACTGCTCTGTCAAGGGAACATAGCAATATAATGACTTCTAATGACATTGTGACATACTCATACATCAATCTTTTCTTCAACCATTATCAGAGAAGCTTCCCCTTGCTGCAGATAGAAATTGATACAGAGACCCAAAACTGTATAATGTGTAGAGAATGAAAGACCTTGGAAAAATCAGTTATAAATGGGATGTCTCCATCAAATATTTCCTATGAGGGCTCAGGGAAACCTGTGTAAGAAGGGGCAGAAAAATTTTACAGGTCAACAGGGATGGAAAACACTAAAGAAACAAGGTCTTCACGACATAGCTGGGCTGATACTCATATAAAACGAGAAGACTATGCAAGCATGCATTGGATTTACACAGGTCTAATGCAGTTGGTGTCCCAATGGTAATAGGGAAAGTGGGCATAAGTCCCAGTACCTATCTCAGAAGGCATCTCCAATTGATAGCCACTTGCAAATGAAAATTTAGTTTTCTCCAAGGTAGTCTCACTAGGTATACAAATCACAGTTAAGGGAAAGTCCCATGTGTTATGATTATGCAGGCTCTCCATTAATAGACAAGCCCCGCCCACTCCCAATCTCTCCTTTCCCAAGAGCCAAGCTGGTCTAGGCTCTCTTCTCTTTGTCTCTCTCTCTCTCTACCCAGCTGTTCTTCTGAAGGGGCAGCTTTCTTCCCCTTCTCTTCTCTTCTCTTCTCTTCTCTTCTCTCTCAGTCTCTCTCTCTGTCTCTATATCTCTTTCTCTCCTCTACCCTCCCAATACCCTCTTTTTAAATACAACTTCATACTCACCAAGTTCTCTTTGTGTAGCATATTTCTCTCTGTCCATTACTGCTGCAGTCCGGCACCCTCAGTGGGACATGCCAAAGGTTACCCGTGCAGTATCATTCATTGGTGCATTATCTTTCATTGGTACATGACTCAGCCAGGCTCTCTCTGTGTTCAATTTCACCAGCAGATGGAAGCGCTAAGGATGGCAGGGATCCTGGTCCCAGATCAGGACCAGTCCACTTTTGAATACCCTGTCTGCTGTATTACTCACACAATACTGGCTACAATTGGTAAGATCTGCTGCCCCCTCACCTCTGGCCATCTTTCCATGACTGAGGATCCATCTCGACTGGTTTTTCTCTCCTTTGACTTTCTTATCTTCCATCTGTGGTGGAACCACCACCACGATGCAGATTTTTGTGAAGACCCTTAGGGGGAAAATTATCACGCTTGAGATTGAACCCTCAGATACTATAGAAAATATAGGCCAAGATTCAGGATAAGGAAGGAATTCCTCCTGATCAGCAGAGGCTGATCTTCCCTGGTAAGCAAGTGGAAGATGGCCTTAATTTCTCTAACTACAACATTCAAAAGACTTTCACCCTTCATCTTGTGTTGAGAATTGGTGTTGTTGCTAAGTAAAAGAAGAAGTATTACACCACTCCCAAGAATAATAAGCATAAGAGAAAGAAGGTTAAATTGGCAGTTATGAAGTACTGTAAGGTGGATTAAAATGGAAAAATTCATAATCTCTGTCGAGAATGTCCTTCTGGTGAATGTGGTGCTGGAGTTTTCATGGCTAGGCATTCTGACAGACATTACTGTTGCAAGTGTTGTCTGACTTATTGCTTCTACAAGTCAGAAGACAAGTAGTTAATAAGGAGACAAGGTACTGGCAGGGAAGGCCAGCAAAATTATAACACAATGCCCAGCAGTAGATGGCCAACACACAATGAACTCAATGGAGTCTTAGAGCTATTTTGTCTCATAATGAGTTGTCTAGGCATTTAGTTTACCTTACTTGTCTTTTGCTTATACAATATGCTTTATTATTTTTTTATTTTTATGGGATTTATCTGTGTATAAATGTGTGTGTTATGCATCTGTATGTGCTCCTTATGCTTTTTTCTTTCATTTTTGGTTGTTTCATTCTGATTTATTTATTTACATTTTAAATTATTCTATTTTATTATTTATTACTATTTTAGACATCTGTGTTTTGATGAGCTCATGAGAGAGAAATAAATGATTTATTTGAGTGTGTGGGAAGGTGGGTAGGATCTTGAAGGAGTAGTGTGAGTGGAAACTGTGATCAGAATATATTGTATAAAATGTGGTTTAAATTAAAAACTATAATATCAAGCAGATTAGGCAGGTATTTTCATTTATTTTCCATTATTATGACAAAATATTCAAGAACTGGTGATTGATAAAGAATGGGAATTTATTTGGATTCATGTTTCTAGGTCTGTTATATTCAAGAATATGAACCCAGCACCTTCTCGAGTTTGAGATATATCCTTGTATTGTACCATAACATGATAAGAGGAGCAGAAAGATGAGTGGATATACAAATGATTTTTGCAATATTATCAGGAGAAACCAATCAAATCTTTAGCTTTGTTTTTATTTTCCAGGATGTAACAATATGCACACTATCATTATGGTCCCAAGTACCTAGCAGATTATCTTGTATATATTGTAGAGTTTAACCTGCCCCAACTATTTTAATAAAGCATATTGGGAATGCCAAGATGGAAGGACTCATTAATATAAACAGGTATGGAAGGATATGATCAAGCCAATAGATGAAAAAGCATGGCTTATCTGATGTGGGCTTACCCTCTGTAGCTATGAATATGCTTTATTACCATTGATTATTAAAGATACTGTTTTAGTCAATGACTTAGTAGAATAAAGTCAGGCAGGAAATCTGAACAGAGATATAGAGAGAAATTAGACAGAATCAGGGAGACACCATGTAGCTGCTGAAGGAGACAGGTACCCTGGAACTTTTACCAGCAGGCTACAGTCTCGTGGTAATACACAGATTAATATAAATGGGTTCACTTAAAATACAAGAGTTAGCCAAAATTATGCATAAGCTATTGGCCAAACAGTGCTGTAATTAATATAGTTTTGTGTGAGTTTTCACATCCACGTGGACTGAAAATGAATGAGCAGCTTCCGCCTACAAAATGGCATGCCAATGTGGGCTGACTACATCCACATAACACCTGAGAGAGCTTGGAAAGGAATTCTAGACACACAAAAAAAACAGAGTTAAGCATGGCTTTATGGTAGCAGCATTTTCTTGTGTGGGCTCTGTATGCTAGAAGCAAGCAGAAACATGATTCCTTTAAAAGAAGGCTTCCTGATTCAGTAATAATAGTAAAAAACTGTGTGGCTTCATTAAGAAGGCATCCTGGTTCATGCTAATTGCACAAACAGCTCTGGCTCTTTCAGTAGGCAAAGCACTTGAACGGGGTTTGTGGGCATTGTGCTGCAAGTTGGTGGCAGCATGGGCCAACTGCTTACCAAAATTGAGATGGTGAGCACAGTTCCCACCTGATGGTCCCAGAGCTAATAGAAAAATTACCTCTGCCATATTGGAAGGCTGAGAAATGTGGAACCAGCATCCAGAGCTGCTGTGAACAAGCTGCTTATCATTTGAAATGTGCTCCTGATAAGAAAATGATTACAGATATGTAATAAAGACAGATTAAGACAGAAATAAACCTCTGAGCAGGTCACAGTGTGTTTTAAAAAATGTATGTAGGCTTCAGAGAGAGAAGAAAAACAGTATAGACAGTTATAAAACAATAGTTTTAAAAAATAAAACAAAGTCTTTAAAGAGACAGAGTATAGACAACCAAAGATTAAAGGAATAAAAAATAAGCCACATAAAGATGGAAAATACACAGAGAGTCTGGATTATGTATATTATTCTGTTTTCTTTGAATGTTTTGACTGTGAATGTACAGGGAGACATTTAATTGTATGAATTGCTAAGCTAAGCTAATATATATTTTAAAGGTATCTTGACTTAAAATTTGGGTCTAAGTTTATATTGCTTTGGAAAAGAGGTTCTGCTTTTGTTTCCACAGAGTATAGAAAGCTGTGGATTCCTTTCTGGATAATATAGTTTGATCAAAGAAGACCCCTCCTGAAGCAATAACTGAGATGGTTCAACATCCTTGATAACTTCAGGACTCCTGGATGAGATGGAACTATCACACAGGATACCTCATGAAATACCTGATTAATAGTGCTCTGAATCAGCAGGAAGTAGTCTAGAGAACAATGTCCAAGTTCCCCAAATGATTGTTTATAAAAGTTTGCTTATATTTAAAGGGAGATATGCTATAGAGATGAATGCTTTGCATTGGTATGGATCTTGGTTTATTGATAAAAATTTAATGTCAATTTTGTTATATGGATATTTTTGCTCTTGTTTAAGGTATTGGACATGTGCAGCTCATTTTAAAATGTAATGTATGAGTTAAGAAATAGAGATTAATATATAGTCATTAAAATTGTCAAACTTTTAGTCATGTTAAGTTTTCTAGATATATAGAGATATGTTTTAGTTAGACAGATAATCTTCATCACTTTCAAAGACATACAGAATATGGCATTTAAAATGTTTTAAGAACTTATAACTATTCATGACAGTGAAACATATCTGCTCTAAGCAACACCAATATACTTCAAGAGGATGATGGGCATCAAAGAGGCTCCTTATGGAGTGTTTCAGCCATCTTTGCAAGAAATTGCTCTTGCCTGGACAGCTTGATAGTATGCTGTATGAACTGGATATGCAGAACCCACAGAAAAATGACTGCTAAACTTGCCTAAAGGTGAGATAGTACTTCAGGGTTCCTGCTTCATGAAAGACTCTTCCAAACATTTTGAAGGTTACAGAAGAATGTGACTGACAAACTGCTAATAGAGGCAAAACAGATCTTCAAATTTCCTGCTTCATAGAAAAGTCTGCAGGAAACTATGGGCCTGTAGACTGAAGGTGGACATCCCAATGGTAAAGAAGAACTTTGGGTGACTCTCCAGTCAGTGAAATGTCTCTGTCAATTCTAGAATTTTGGAAGTTCCTTACAATGTTCTTCCTGTTAACTTAGGTAATATTATATCCTTTTGGGGTCTTTGATAGAGTTGAAGAATAGATAGTTATAATTATAGTTTTCCTTATTTATTATAAAAATAAAGTAGATATAAATATTGTAAATGTAATTCTTGCTTGATACCTGTTTTGTTATATGTAATTTTACTATGTTAAAGTTAAAACCTTTCCTTCTATTTAGACAGAAAAGGGGAGATGATGTGAAATCCCCCTCTGTTTATTTTTTTTTGAATAGGTTTTGCTATCATTGGTTAGTAAAGAAGCTGTTTTGACTAAAGGCTTAGTAGAGTAAATCCAGGTGAGAAATCTGAGCAGAGATATAGAGAGAAAGTAGATAGAGTCAGGGAAATGCAATGTAGCTGCCAAAGGAGAGACACATCCCATAACCTTTACTGGTAAGCTATGGCCTCATGATAATATGAAGATTAATAGAAATGGGTTAAATTAAGATATAAATGTAAGCCAGAAATATGCATAAGCTACTGGCCAAACAGTGTTGATTTTTCTCCATCAACACTTCTCCCCTGCTACTTACAGCCTACAGAGCTAGACTGCCATGCAGGAGTGCAGCCTGTGTATTCATCACCATTATCTGATACTGAGGCCTTTCAGCATCTATTCTACCATATCTCTTCTTCTTCACTTTTATTTGTGTTAGAGTGCTTCTTCTAGAAAGAGTCCCACATTGATTTTTGTATGTGGATTAGTTATATGTTTTTATGCAAAACTATGACATGGCTGCTATATTCATTTGGAAATTAAGCACGATTTAAGGATATGTGTTTGTGTGTCAAGTTGAAAAAGGAAAGACTTGTGAGGATAATTATGATTGTCAACTTGCATACATCTGAACTCCACTAAAACCCAATAAACTAGGCCTGCCTGTATGGAATTTTCCTGATTAAATCATTGAAATGGATATATCCACCCTAAATCTGAGTCACACATTTTGATGACAGTCCATACCAAAAGGACATGGAAGAAGGCAATGTTTGCCTTTTGACTTCTTGCCCTCTTGCTAGTAAGTTCATTATTACTGTTGCTGAGGCATTTCTTCACTGGAGTTAGAATCTACTTCTTTAGGATTCTAATGTATACTGAAGACCAGTTGAGATAGCCAACCTTATGTACTGAACAACTACTAAATCCTTGGTCTTTTCTTTGAGAAACAGCCATTGTTGGACTTCAACTGGACCACAACCTGAAGCCACTCTAAGAAATGTGCCATTAATTTATATTCATTCTATAAATTGTATTTTTTTCCTTAAAGAACCCTGACTAATACAGCTTTGTTCAAAATAATTGCTGTAAAATGAAATGAAACATAAAATAGCTAATCACTTAACATTGAAATAAATGCAATTTGAGTTATTCATATATTTTTATCATGCCACACTCTAAATTGCTTCTAGTAATCAATGACTGATTTTTAAGCACAATACTCAAGTGAAACAAAATAATCTGCTATATTGACCATAACATTCTGTAAGTGTGGAAGAACAGATCTTAGATTTACTGGAATCATAATAGCTAAGCTTCATGGATTAGGACCAAATATCAGGCTATTTGCCTACAATCCTTAAAGACATAAGGCTTCAAAATCAATACTATTCTAAGGCAATATCTACCAGTATAAACTCATAGCAGCTATTGATGATGTGGACAACATACTGAGAACTCTTCTGCTTCTCGTTGATGTAAAGATAATGATCCAAAGTACACTACATTGAAAATTCACATTATGTTGCACATGTCTGTGTTTCTAGCACTTTGGAAAAATAAACAAGAGGAATAGAAGTTTGAGCCAGGCATGGACTACATAAGACCCTCTGTCAAAATAAAAAGCAAACAAAGGAAAACCTAATACCTTAATGCAAGATCATATGACCTTGGTAATTAGCTCAAATAAAATAGGGTAAGAAATGGAAGGCATAAACTTGGATGGCAGACATGAGGTATTTTTTAGAAGTAACCCTTTACATAGTGTCTAGCACAAAGAAAATAAAGAAAGAAAGAGAAGAAACAATAACAAACTTAAAATTTTACTGATCTAAGAGTTCACAGGAAAGAAAATAAATACATAGCCTGTTCTTGGGTTTGATATTTTTCCTCTAGGATTGTTTCTAAAAGATGTGTCTAGAGACAAAAGATCAAACAAACAAAGAAAACAAAAAATATGTAATTACCAAGATATTACCTAAGTATACAATTCCAGTCAGAAAATCTGTTGTTCTTTAGCATCTGTGCTTCTCTGGAATATCACTGATACAGTATTTAATGTGCAAGTACTACAACAGCACATCAATACATAGGACACTGACAGCACTTTGTGTTTCTTCCCATGTTGTAAGCTATAATAAATGAGAAGTAGGCTGCTTGATCCTTATAAAATGCATAATAATTCAAATAGTACAAGAAGAAAGAGACAAAAAAGCACAATTAGATTGTGTTTATGAAGTAAATCGAGTATTGTTTGAGCAAATATAAAGATGTAGCTCCCTTGTGACAGTTTCTGAGGTTCATAATAATGAAAAGTAAAAGATGTGGTACTGATATACCATGAAAGTTAGGACACCAATTGTATATATGGAATACATGAATGGAGTATAGTCAGAACAAAGGAAACTGGATGCTGTGAAAGGAGTTAAAAACCAAGTCTACATTAAAAATAAAAACAAGTTTGTACATATTGCATTTTCATAAGTGGAAGCAAGCCAAATTCACTGTGACACATTTTGGAAGCACAAATTATATGATGCAAATGTATCAGAAATGTGCCTACAATCCAGGAGGTACATTAGTTAAAAATAATTTTTTTCATAGTACTTTCATATAAGCAGGTTGGAACAATTTCTTTTATTTTTTGTGATTAAAAATAAGTTCTTGAGATGTTTATGATTAAAATAAAATAAATGCAATTTTATTTATTATTGCATTATAAATAGTACCATTCAAAATTTCCACCTCCTCCGCTCCTCTCATTTCACCTCCCGCTTCCCCACTCCCCCTCCCCTTTTCCCCTCCAGTACTAAGAGAGGGCAGGTTATGCTGCCCTGTAGGAAGCCTAAGGCCCTCTCGCCTCCATACAGGCCTAGGAAGGTGTGAATCCCAACTGACTAGGATCCCAAAAAGCCAGTACATGCAGTAGAATCAAATCCCAGTGCCATTATCATTGGCTTCTCAGTCAGTCCCCATTGTCAGTCATAGTCAGAGAGCCTGTTTCGATCGCAGGCTCGTTCAGTCCCAGTCCATCTGGCCTTGGTGAGCTCCCACTAGATCAGGCACACCATCTCAATGGGTGGACGAATCCCTTGCGGTTCTGACTTCTGTGTTCATCTTCTCCCTCCTTCTGCTCTTCAACTGGGCCTTGGGAGCTCAGTCCAGTTTTCCAACGTGGGTCTCTGTCTCTATCTCCATCCGTCGTTGGATGAAGATTCTTC